>JAOTQQ010000093.1:0-25185 GCA_026546715.1 Gallinago undulata | reverse complement strand
CCCAGCTCCCTCAGCCTGTCCTCGGAGCAGAGGGGCTCCAACCCCCTGAGCATTTTTGTGGCCCTCCTCTGGACCCGTTCCATCAGGTCCGTGTCCTTCTTCTACTGAGGGCTCCAGACCTGCACACAGTGCTCCAGGTGAGGTCTCACCAGTGCGATTGGCATCCTGGGCTGCAAGTGCCCACTGCCTGCTCATGTCCAGCTTCTCATCCATCAGCACCCCCAAGTCCCTATTCTCAGGGCTGCTTTCTAACCACTCATCCCCCAGTCTGGATTGATACCAAGGATTGTTCTGGCCCAGGGGCAGAACCTTGCACTTCCTCCCGTTGAACTTCATGAGGTTTACTTGAGCCCACCTCTCCACTAATATTATGTTTTCTTCTGCTGGCATGCAACCCCGATAGGAATAATTACATGCATATTTCTTTTACATTCTTTATGTCTCCTTCACATAACATGCACAAAAGGCTTACACCACAATGCTCCTAGAACTGGTTAAACTGATGTGAAGGGTACAGTAAACACAAATTCTGAAGAAATCTAAATACAAGACCTAGCCTTAATGAACATTTTATGACAGTATTACAACGTCAGTTAATATTTGTAATAATTCACATAACAGCCTTCATTGAGCCAGAATATTTTTTTATGGTGTTACCCAATTTCACAGAATCATAGAATGGTTTGGGTTGGAAGGGACCTTCAAGATCATCCAGTTCCAACCCCCTGCCCTGGGCAGGGACACCTCCCACCAGACCACGTTGCTCAAAGCCCCATCCAGCCTGGCCTTGAACCCCTCTTCAGGGATGGGGCAGCCACAGTTTCTCTGGGCAACCTCTTCCAGTGTCTCACCACCCTCACAGCAAAGAATTTCTTTCTAGTATCTAATTGTCCACCCATCACCCTCCAAAGGAACTAAAGCTTCTTTTCATAAGAAAAGACCCAATTAATATTTTAGTAAGTGACTATTTATTAAGTTCCAAACCGAAACAATATCCTTAAATGTTTCATGGATTTGAGGTACAGGTTTGGCAAGCCCAATTGCATATAGTTTTTAAATACAGGTCTAAGAAGAAAGGAACCGTAACCAGTTGGATGGTGGGAGCACACAGAGCCCTTCAGGGCACAAGCCAAGCCTTAGCACCATCCGAGATCATGGCAGAACCTGCCTGCTACAAATCACCCTGGAGACAGCTCTGTGGCTGTATTATATAATATTATTCATCTATTTTTATCCTAAATTTCTATTCCACCATGAGGTATAAGAAATGTAGGTCTAAATTTTTTCACTCATGGAAGAGTCTCATCTTTATCTTTACATGTACAGACACTCGCACACAGTCCAGCAGAATATGAATTTACAGAAAGAGCATCTAAAGCAATACTAACAGAAAGGCTGTAATTTATTCAGATTCTCAAATTCTAGACTTTGTCCAAAACTTGATATATTCTTTATTATGAAATATATCAAGTGCAACTCTCAGACTAGCTTTATGCTCATTTCATACTCTAGCAAAAATGTTTATTCCACCCATGATTAATGTCATCACTAGTATATTACAAACTGTATAAAAATAAAATGACGACTTTTATATCAACACTCAACAGTACAATTTATCTGAGTGGAAGATAAGTGTTGATAATGCTCAGAGCAATACTTTAAACAAAAAAACCCAACCAAATCCACAGAAAAAAAAAGTGGGGAAAAAAGGTTGATAACCACAGCTTTCTTGGAAAGTTGTCATTGTTACCTTCTATTACTATAGATATTCCTAACTGATGTGCGAAACACAGACCTGTGATCAAGTGAATAAATCAGGTAAGATGATAATTTATAATACCTCAGCATTTGATCCTTTCTCCACCACTTTAATAATTGGCACCTTGTTTTTATCTTCTAAACCAAAACCATAGGTGCCTTCATTAGATTTGATCTGAAAAATAAAATTGTTCAAAATAGTGTTCAGAAAGGCATTAAGAAGAACTGAAGGGTATCACTATTAAATAAAAATATACAGGGCTTATTTATTGTTGCTACAACCAGGTTTTTTACCCATTAAAGAATACAGTCGTTGGGTTTCACTCACCAGTAATGACTTGGCTATGACATTTTCCACTACCTTCAGATCGTGTTTCATGAGCCTGTGCTTCATATTTGACCCTTCCATTTCTTCATCCGCATAAAAACGGAACAGCAGCGGTTCATCTTTAAATTCGCTTTTCTCTAACACTGTATGATACAAAACCACACATATTAATCCTTCTTTTCTTTTGAACTTTTCACAATATCATGTCTCCCATGCAACATGAAATACTGAACATCCATACACACATTCAATGCTAGCAAACTATTTGTGTGTGTGAATCTATGGAAATCCTATTTTTTAACATAAACACGATTTTTATGTGGATCCCTTACAGATAACTATCACTAAGCTCCCTTTCAATTACAACATCTGGATCCCACCAAGCTGAGGAATACACATCAGCTGAAATGGTTTTAGTGAAAATGTCAAGCAGAAAGTTTTTCCTAAAAATGATTTAAAACCCTGATTTTGAAAAATTTTGCTGGAGATGATCACCACCAAGTTCTGGCACTCTCCTGGTGGTGAAGGATGCCAGGTTCGGTATTAGAAACGGGTTTGGTGGGGATGTGGAAGCAACCAGAACAGCAGATGGATGCAGTTTGTATGTTTAAAAGTCAAAGAAAAAAAGAATGAACAGTGCCAGAAAGGAAGTGAATTTCCTCCCTCTTTCTCCAAACAAGCTGATGAGAAAATCATTTCTTCCTCTTTTTATTTCAGTAAATGACCTGCTGCTTCAATCCTTTCACTGAAATCTTTCCTCTGATGGTATTAAATGTGACCTGGTTCACCTCATTTTTGGTACTGCACATCCCTCTGCTCTCCTCTCCCTTCTTTCTTCACTGCTGTCCTTAGGGTTTTCTCATTTTTCTATAGTCCACTTTCTCCAATTGTCTCCACTTTTTTTAGGTCCTGTTCCTCCATACTGTATTCAGTCCTCCAAAAATGTCTCTCTTCTTTTCTACATATTTCCTAAATGTTTATCACCTCATCTGTGCAAACATGTATTACCTGCTTAAGAAATTTCTTTCAAAGCAGCTAATAAAACTGCCCCCCACCCCGATCCTTTAGAGGATGAATTTCTCAGTACATGCTATAAAAATGACTGAAAATAATTTTCACAGTATATAAAAGGTACTTTTTTATCTTGAAGACTGCAGCAGAGGTTTCTTCAGTGATTCAGTGTAACAACTTCATATCCCTTCTCTAATATCCCTACCAGTCCCTGCATTTCCTTCCAACTGTGTAGATAGATAGCACTAAACAAAAGGTGAGCGCAGCTTGTGCAGAATGTATTTACTTACCATGGTGCATAAACCCGTTATCACAAAGAGCTACACCAAATATCATAGCTTCCTCCCTCGTCCGGCAATCCCCCTGTTAAACCATAGCATTATTTTTTTTTTTAATATATTTTTAATATAGCAGCAAAATGAACTCTACACACAATGGCATAGCCTCACAGGGCTGGCAATGGTTGTGGATTACATTTACCACCGCCACCTTTATATAGAGACATTTACAGCATGCATACAAAACAGTATATGCATGTTTATCATAGAACAGTTTGGGTTGGAAGGGACCTTTATATGGTTTACCTCTTTAGAGTTACAAATAACTACATAAAAATTTTAGTAACACTGTATTCTCCATAAAAATTGCACAGAATAGAATCTAAAAGCGTCAAAGATTTTAACTTTTATAAAATAAAAGTGGTACACGTTGACCAAGTGAACAGGATACCCTGTTCTTGTTCCAAGTTCACTTAAAACAGAACCCATGAAAGCAAATTGGTACTGACTTTTCTCCACCTACTTAGTAATTTAGTTTTTCAGAGCCTATCTATTTCATTTTAAGCCATGAACAATGTTACATGCTGAATCACAAAGCTAAGTCTCATTAAAACACTTAAAGTTCAATGGCAAATAAGGAAGATAAGCACAGAAGGGATGAACAGCCTGGCTGCTGACAGCTGATTTCTGTTACTTCACTGTTTAAGAGGATTACACTTACACACGCTGTTCTAATAACCCTTATACAAAGTGCCTACACGTTATTCTGCTTTATTAAGCAGAATCACTACCTTTCAAATAATCACTACCTTTCAAATTGGATTTTAAATGCAAAATGTACACAAATGCAAAGGTGTATACTTGCCTGAGCGATCAACCAGTCTATGAGTTTGTTAGCCATGACCACAGATTTGTAGGTTCTCAAGTGATAATCTTTGTCCCTGTTCAAAACAAACCAAAGCGTTTTAAAAATTATCCAACAAAAGCTCAAAAAAATTATCCAACAAAAGCTCAAAAAAATTATCCAACAAAAGCTCAAAAGAGCCTAACAGAAAAAAAAAAAACACCAAACCACCACCTTGTATTTCACAAACACGTTAGTGAAAACATGAATTGAGCATTTTATAATGGACTCTGGAGTAAAAAAACAAGTCAAACCTCTCAATGTAGGAAGAAAAAGGGAGGCTGACCATATCTCGCTTGGGCGATAATGTCACCAGGCAGTGACAAGGCAGTTGTGTTGTTACAGCTGGGACTCTCCAAAGGAGGTAATGGAGTGTTAGTAAAGAAGTGTATTAATATATACAGTCAGCACATAAACATATCCATCAGGACCCTAGAAGTCTGTAAAACAAGTTCATATTGAACGGAGTTCGCAGTCATTTAATGATTCAGTTACGCTTTTTGTCTTGATGGCCCTTCAATCTTGTTTGATTACTCCCAAGAGACCAATCTTGAAAGGATGGGTTGGGTTCCTACATTCTAACACAGCATCTTCAGATTATACACTTCTTCGGAATCACTCTCAAAGGATTTCCCAATTGGACTCACCTAATTACTGGGGTAAACAGACTGTGAAGGCGACAGTAGAGTCGCACACCCTGTTGAAGAGAAAGATGGGGTTAGTTTACCACACCGTCGCACCTCAGAGAAGATAAGAGGAACAGACACAGTAAGGAAGCCTATACCTTCTAAATGCACTTCATTTAGACAGTAAAAACTTCTGTTCAAATTCCTATATATTTTCAAGTGCCAAAACTTAGTATTTCCAGATAACAACATCGATTAATAAATTATGAGAAAGAAAACCTTTCCAATCTAAGCTCCACTGAGACAGATGCAAAAAGGATTAGCTGTAACATGGCGTTAAAATATTTGTAGGTATAATACCTTGAAAAAGTACACAAAACCTGAGAGGTAAAGCAATGTCTCCATGCATTAAGGTTTTCCCAACCACTGCTTGCTATTCTACATACAAAGCGAGTAATTAAAGGAAAAAAAAAACTACATTTGATTATATGCATCAATACTTTGCTTAAATTTGGAAATATAACCAATAAACTTCAAAAAAAATGCAGAACAATTCAAAGATCGGAAATGCTTTCAATTAAAAACAAAAAATAAAACTTTTGGAGGAATTTAAGAAATTACTGTCAGAAAATGTTATTTGAAAACAGAAATCACATTGGTATTCCTTAGCAGACGATCAAAAAACAACGCTGCTTATAACATGCAAGAAAAAACACGTATAACAATTAAAAGCTGCGTCAAATTAGATTCCATCCTACTTTGCTGTGCTTAGTAGTTCGGTATTGAAGATTTTTCTGGGTATACCTTACATTAGCAAATGCCAGCAGAGTGAACGACACGGTAACGTAAGACTGAAATGCCAACATTTTCTACCGCCTCAAAAATCATGAGAAGTTTGAATATTAATGATTTTAAAGGCAACTTGGTTCAATCATTTTGTTACGCTCAGTAGTGTAGATGGATACCACTATCTGCGTCTAAACATCTATGTGACTGCAGATTTACTGCCGTGTTAAGGCACTAAGAGAAGACACTCAGATTTAAGAGAAAACTAAAACCAGTTTTCTACCTGTAGCTTCATACATATTAAAATGGACTGAAAAATACAGTAGACTGAAACACCAGCTTCAGAATCACCCAGAAATACAGGTAATGCACCCTGAATATGAAACCATTATATACAAAATTAATTAAAAAATAAAAAACTTTAATTTTGTATTTAAAACATGTAGCAACAAGCCAAAATTTTCCCTTGCAAATAGAAAACTGAATTTAATTCACATATAGACAGGCAAGTGTATGGCGATGTTATTTATCCTAGCAGAATATTTTAATTTATATTTCAAGCAGAACCTCCATTTCGGGTGTGTTCTTCCTAGAAATAGCAACTATTCTGTTCTGTACCTTAGAGATCACATCCTGCATCTCATTTCTGGGGTAGTACGTTCCATCATCGTATCGGAATCTGTATAGCATGTGTTCAGGTTTGAATTGGTGCTTATCTGTAACTAAATTAAATTAAAAAAAAAAGTTATGCATTGTTATGTGACTTTCTGAAGAAATCAGCAAGAGAGAAGAGGTTCACCATCATTTCTTCTAGTAACAGTTCATTACACAGCAATAGGTAGATTTCAGACTGGAAGGGCAGGAAGCCCAATTAGATCATCTGCCCTAAGTGCCTTTATGTCACTGGTAACAATATTTCTCACTACCTTTAAGCAGTCCAGAAGAAAACAAAAAAATTCAAGTCAGAGGGCAAAGAGTAAGACAGACACACAGCTTGAAAAATTCAGCACTCAAATCTGTTATCTTTTTGCAAAGCTTATTGGCCCAATAGCCAAATAAAGCTTCTTTTGCAACTGTTCATATTATTGTTGCACATTATTCTCTGTTCTTATTCGAAGAGGTCAACCTCAGATGAGTCAACAAAGACAGGAATCCTCTAAAACACATCTGAGTGGTCTCGCAGCAGGGAGGGAAGGGAGAGGGAACACCTTCCTCTTTACATAGCCAACTGAAGGTCTTCAGTGCCAGAGACTTACAATCAACCCAAAGATATTGATAATCTTAACATGGATTTCCAGCGATTTCCAACAAAAACCTCGCAACTTCAAGTGTTTTGTCAAAACAGAGTATCATATGATACAAAACATATGATAGAAAAACTTCTGGAAGCGGTACTAGAGCAAGTCTTTCTGAAAAAATGTTGATTCATCTGATGGCTGAGGACCATCCTAGGGCAACCGTCTGGTATTAATTACTGTTTTGCTGGCAGATGTAAGCTTTAATTTTGCAACTAAATTTGCATGTCATCAACTGATAAAGGAAGCTACTGCAATGTCTTCATTAATCAGAGTAAGAGATCTGACCGTGTTAGGTAATTCGTCGATGCATGCCTTCCTACAAGTGATTAAATCATCATCCCTTAGTCTCTTAAAAAAATTTAGTTAGGCACCATAAACTTTGTGAAGTGCTGTACCGTCTGTTTGCATCATTTTTCACGCCCCTTCAAGCTCTTCAATACCTCCACACATCATTTGACACATGGATATAAAAACAGGACTTCTACAGACTTTTACCACTGTCATGTGCAAATGCAAAATAACTTCTATGCCTGTATTTGATACACCTATTGATAGGAAAGCCCAGGACACTATTCCTATTTCCTTAAACTGATGGTTCACACTGAGGTGATGATCCAAAATAACCCCTAAGCTCTTTTACATATCATTGCTTCTCAATACATCAAAATACAGACTACAAAATTTTCACATACAATGCCTGGTATAACTATCTAAATGAATTTTAATTGATTGGGACGATTTAACTCAGAAAAATAGATGGCTTCTAGTTCTGCAATTAAAAATAATTTCCTACTGCTAGAGAAAAAAAATATATTACACTAGCTCAGAATGCATTAAGAGGTTTTAAAACCATCAGGACGGGAACCAGGACTACAAAATAAATTTTCTACATTTGCTTGCCCATGATGAACAGAGGAGGTTCTCCCCCCTGAGGAACGCAAGCACCGGCTCTGTCTTTGCAGCCCCTACTTAGACACAGGGCACCAGGAACCAGGGGAGCAAAGAGAGCACATCCTGAGCTCTGGAGAGCAAGGAAACCAGACAAGGATGCTCCTGACTACAGCACTGGGTAAAATACCACCAATATATCCAGGGAACACTGTGAAGGAAGCTGTAAATCACTGGGTTTTTTAGAGGGTGATCTTCTATGATATAGAGGTGATTCAGCTTTTCTTTCAAGAGGAAGGGTAGATGATCTGTCAGTCACTGTACTAACAGGGAAACCTTGAAAAAATGATGAAAACATTTAGCTTACTATACAGCTTTCTTTTTAACTGGAATCATAGAATGGTTTGGGTTGGAAGGGACCTTAAAGATCACCCAGTTCCAACCCCCCTGCCATGTTCAGGGACACCTCCCACCAGACCACGTTACTCAAAGCCCCATCCAGCCTGGCCTTGAACCCCTCCAGGGATGGGGCAGCCACAGCTTCTCTGGGCAACCTCTTCCAGGGTCTCACCACCCTCACAGCAAAGAATTTCTTCCTAAGATCTCATCTAAATGTCCCCTCTTTCAGTTTAAAACTGTTCCCACTTGTCCTTCCTCCCTGATCAAGAGTCCCTTCCCATCTCTCCTGGACCCCCTTTAGGGGCTGGAAGGCTACTGTAAGGTCTCCTGAACTAGAATCTGCTAATCCATAGCTTCAAACACTTAAAGCTGCTAAAATGCTGCATTACTGCCAAAATAAGGAACGCCAAGTTGTTTTGTATGTCACTCCCAACAAGGTACCTATACTTTGTGTTGGGACAGGTATTTATATGTCATACAATAAAAAAAGGGAACCGATCCAGGTTTAAAAACTGATCTTTACTTTTTTTGCCTCAGTAATTTTGACTCAGATAAGCATACATTCCAGGAAACTGCACAGCCACGTTTATTTTTAATTTACTTTAAATTTTAAAACTGGCTGATATTTGGATTATTTTTGTAACTACAAAGCTCCTTACTGCCTTGAGAGGAGGCTTCCACCTCTAATCATGAGCCACAAGTGACTGGACAAAGTATCTCAGCCCACAGGCCGGTATAAGTCATTTCAGATACTAGACAATGCCACCAGGTGGACTTAAAATTGCAACACATAAAACAGATTTTTCCCTTTTGCAAAACTGGAGGAAAAAAAGCTAAAAAAACAGGGAAAAAACATAATTTTTCTACTCGCAAGAGGTCACACACCAGGAAGGAAAACAAAGCCCATCACAACATGGGTCTGGCATTGCTAGAATGAAGCCCAGCACAGTGAATATGTGGAGTCCAACAAAGCCCTCCACAACATTTGCAATGTGAATAGCAGCCAAACTTTCTTTCTCCCTTGCTCCCTCTGTGAAAACAGATGGTTCATTCAACTTTATTTTAAGAATTCTATTTTCATTGAACCGCAGCTGGATCCGCTATTCAAAGTAGCATGTCTGGCTCACATTTATGTGCTTTAATATAATTACCCTTTCATCTCATGAAATTGCACAATATTCATTTAACTCTGTATTGAGCCTATGAGTGTATTTGGGATATAAATTATGAGATTGGGAGAAGAATCTCTGGCAACAGAATCATTCAATTGAAAACAATTCTGTGTGTGTAGTAAACATAATAGCATCTGACACATGAATGATGGTGGAGGAAAATCATGTAGACCGACATTAAAGAATTAAAGACTACATGACTACTGATGAACAACCTTAATGTTTCTCCTCCTACTCTGCATATGTTTAAAACACACACAGCTAAGTGGCACTCTGTTACTCTCGCTCTCTTTCCAGTCAAGGACACTGAATACTTTGTGGCAACGAAAAAGAAAGGATTAAATTAATTGCTGGCTGAAGTATAGAAGGATTAAGGTGTGTATCATCAATAATTTCACCTAAATTTACACCCTGGATCTATGCTGGAACTTTCCAATTGTTTCATTATTTGGGTTTTTTTGTTTTGTTTTGTTTTTAAAGCGACTGTGTGAGTCAAACGTGACTTCGAAAACAGAAGTTTCTCCACTTCACTTATATGGTCCTGTTAGACTGTACCTTGTAAAAGGGACAGAGATGAGGACATGACTCTAGTAAGAGAAAAATGTTGCCAATGCAAATCACCTCCAGAAATCAAACCTCCTTATCAGCTCAAAACCAGAACCATTTCAAATAACGCTTCTCTCCAGAATGAGCTAGGCACAGACAGTTGACTGAAAATTTCAGGATAAAAATATGAATTTCATTAACTATACAATCAATTGAAAAGAAGGCTTTAAAACTCAAAAGATTAAACTGTTGGATTCCACCACTTCCACTTGTAATACACAACAGATGAAGAGGCACATTTCTCAACAGCCAACAGTGAGTGTGATTCACTCCCTTCTACAATTCTTAGTTGAGCGTGTATCCCTAAAAAAGCTGGCCTTAATAGAAGGCTTAAATCCTTAAAAACAGTCTACCTTTCTCTGTTCTGCCAGAATTTATTTTTGCTTGCAAGAGAATAGCAATGTTTCTCCAGGTGTCTGTTTGCAATGTTGGGATCCCAACAGAGTAGACGTAATCTGATTAAACCAATGGAGCCTCTCCCATTAAATCTGCCAAGCATGGACAACGGCCCCACAAGGTCCCTGAAAGGATATAGTGCAGATTCAACAAGCTCTCTTGCGTTAACGAGACCATCTTTTTGTCAAACAAAATTAAGTCCACTCTAATTACAACAATTACCTTGAAAAGAAGTACGTTAAAACTAATTATATTTACCATGATGGATAATGCCATTCTCTAATAAAGCTTGCCCAAGATGAACACCTTCTTCAGATTTGTGTATCTCTCCAATTTCCAACAGCCAGGACACAAATTCACTGAAATAAAAACAGATACAAAATACAAATTTTAAATGTCATACCATCAGATCTACTACATTTCCCTCTCAGTTACCAGTGTTTCTTACTAACCCAGTATGCAACTCTTAAACCCCAATGGTCTTCAGAAATTCTTTAAAAAACCCACTCATTTCAACCTTTTTATTATTTTGACATAAAACTACATAGTTTTTCTTGACTTCTCCTTTCTGCTCAGAAGTTTTACCTGCATCAAGTTTACCTTGCACATGGTGAAGACTTTCCATATTTTCTGGGATTTCCTAAACTAGCGTGGCCACAATTGACCAGACGGTCAGATACAAGGCAATCCCAGGCACAGCTACTGCACCTGCTACAAATCGCAGTACGACAGAACAGTACCCCTGATACTTCCAAGGCAGAGATAAAATGTATTAAACAAGTTGAGAATTATTTCTTTAAAGAAACTTTTATTTGATGGGTGTTCACATTTTTAACCTGCCTGTGCAGCCTTGACCCTTTAATAAAGCTGCTTTGGAATACGAGTGCACATCCATAAATTTCACGCAGACCAATTCACATTTTGGATAAATTCTGGGAGGTAAATAGGCCTAACAGATATTACAAATAAAGCCTGGTTTCTGCAGAATCCCCAAAAAGATTTAAAATGTGGTTTTAGCTGATTAGAATTCATGCTATAAAAATGCATATAATACCTTCCAAGAAAGCATTTGGGGAAAGTCGTTAATTTCCTCTTCCGGTCTTTGATGAGATTCCCTTGTTTGCACATCATTTTGTACAGTCTTTCTCCTTGCTCAGAGATCATCACCCAAGTGTCCTGTTCCATGCCCAATTTTAAACCTGCCAAAAATGCATTAAAATTTTATGAAGTGATATTGCTGTTACATTTCAGTATGGAGAAGCAATACCAATATTTTCCATACAAAAAAAAAAAAGAGTAAAGGAACTGCTTTCCATTATTTTTCTCACAATCAAGTTAAACCACAAACATATGATCTCCATAAAGCATAATCAAATGGTATCTTTAAGTTCTCATAGTGAAGTTAAACTGTTACTATATCAACATCGCCATTGATATTGTAGTAATAAATACAAACACTGTGATTTTCAGACTTCAGTATATGACTATTTGCAAGGGAGCAGTCATGTCTTCCCGTTTAAAAGGGCCTTGTTTTTGCTCTTACCATGGCATAATAAAAATGTTTTCACTTAAAAGAAACTTTTTCAAATTTCCAATTAATAGTACCTACTTATTGGTTATACATTTGTTAGTATCACGTAAGATTATGTGATAATGCTTTCCCCAAAAGCATAAATACAACCTGTCTTACTGTTTTATTTTTTCCTGTTTCTCTTCTTGAGGAAGGCATCACGTTTTCTGAGCAACATGAATTATGCATCCTACTGGCCACTTACAGAAGCTTGGCATCCAAGGAATACTACAGACCTTCATATCCTGTGTGCATCCTCAATAAACAATTATTAATTCTGGACAAAACCACACATTTCTGGAAAGTCTTGTGTACATGTTCTCAGTTTGTGTTCAGATTTTAACACTTTTTAAACTCTAATTGTAAATATTCAATCTGATTAATAGTCTCCCACTTCTTTAATTCTGAAAATATAGTCAGAAAAATCTGTCATGAGAAAAAGCTAACAAAGGTACTGGACACAGATACAGGAGTGTCTCTCGTTATCCATAAGCCAGATAGTGATGATGCAAAAAGACAGAGAAAACCCGATGTATTCCTGGGAAAAGAAAACTTAACCAATATACTATTTTTGGAGCGAAGCTCATGAAGTTCTACCAGGCCAAGCGCAAAGTCCTGCTCCTGGGACATGACAATCCCAGGCACAAATACAGGCTGGGAGGAGAATGGGTTGAGAGCAGCCCTGAGGAGAAGGACTTTGGAGTGTTGGTGGATGAGAAGCTCAACGTGAGCCGGCAACGTGCACTGGCAGCCCAGAAAGCCAACCCCATCTTGGGCTGCATCCCCAGCAGCGTGGCCAGCAGGGCAAGGGGGGGAATTCTGCCCGTCTGCTCTGCTCTGGGGAGACCCCACCTGGAGCACTGTGTCCAGCTCTGCGTCCCCCAACATAAGAAGGACATGGACCTGTTGGAACAGGTCCAGAGGAGGCCACAAATATACTCATATGTCTGGAGCCCCTCTGCTGTGAGGACAGGCTGAGAGAGAGTTGGGGGTGTTCAGCCTGGAGAAGAGAAGGCTCCATACGCTGTATTTATTTAGGGTGGAGATCCCTGCAATCTGCCTTTCTATGTGAGATGTGGAGTCCACAGCACCACTACGAAGAAATGCATGGGCATACCAAGCACAATGAGGACAGAGTCACTCAGATGAGCCCATGGGATCTGACAAGTGTGTTCAATTTGATTTAGTCGCACTCAGACTTGCAAAGGACATAAACCACTGTTCTCACATGTGCAGTCATTTAGACATCACTGTAATTGCCTATATATATACACACACGTATGAACAGGCTCCATGTCTTACTAAGTAAACATACAATTAAAGCCTCTTTATATTCACAGTGAATGAGAGTGTGTTTATAGCTGCATTTAGATACAGTATTTGAATTCTAAAAAGATAGTTGTTTGGTTCGCAAGTCATTTGGCAACCTGCCTGCAATTAAGTTGATGCACCCTGCTCTGTAAGAGGTGTTTATACGGATATTTTGAAAAAAAAAAAAGAAAAAAATCACTGTGCTGGAGAAGATGGATAATTTTTTTTAGTTAATAGACTAATGGAGGTATTCAAAAAATACTTTTGAAGATCCTGTGTTGCAAACTGAGTCTAAGCGCGTACCAAATCCTCTCCTCCTCTGTCCTCTTTCTTTCGTGGTTGTCTCCTAGGTGGCAAAACCCACCAGGAGTTGATAAATTCCCCAAATCATAGGATGTTGCAATCCTAGAACATGGCTTGACTTTGGGAAGGGTCTACCTCAGACCACAAGCCTGGCAAGGTTTAGCTCACCTCTACCCTGTACTACCAGCTGCACAATAGTGTGGTGTGATATAGTAAGAATACAACTACAGGAAATCTATTTCTTACCTAAAGGTATCAAAAGGTCTAAGGTAGCCCAGAAACTTAACAACAGTGAAGTGGGATTTGTTAAAAATCTTTTTAGCCACTTTCAGATATAGAAGAAAAAAACTGGTTTTTGTTCTATTTGACAGCATCCCCACCACATTGATTTTTCATTTGTTAATTTAAAAGGTTGAGATTTTAGAGCCATAAGGCATCTTTCTAGCTCTGCTACTATCAATTCCTCATAGCACTATTAATTAGCCAGTGCTCAGATACCCCAGTTGAAACTCTGGCCCTGCAGCAGATGTTCTGCAAATATCCAGTATTCAACTTTAAAAGACCAAAGAAAGTATTGTTAGTGTCCATTTACAATGGAGGCATAAAACAAAGGCTACTGCTACAAGCAACAGAAAATCTACACAGCCCAGGAGAAGAATCCCAGATCTAACTACAAGGTCATATTTTCTTTCAATACCAAGGCTCCAAACATCATTACTGATTAGGATATTTTAGCTTGCAAATGAAATTAGCTCCAGAAGATGATGATGCGTCATCTTCCCCTGGTTCTACTTTGTGCTGGGTTCACCTTGAATACATGAGGTTATTTGTGGTCATACTTGAGATCAGGATTATATTTTATCCAATTCCATCTTAATTCAGTTATTCAAAAAGATAGTGGTTTGCCAGCTGTGATTTCTTAATTTCTTGGGTAGAGGAAAATACATCAAAAATGAAGCTGTCAGTATATTCTCTGCCATTTCATGTTGGATCATCTGCATGAAGATCCAACACAGAAAACCTGCTCATTTCAGTGACTCAAATGGCCAGTCACAAAAGGGAATCAACGCATACAAATCCTACAAGGTACTTAGGACAGAACCTCATATATCACAAACCATAACAGCACATGGGCCTCAATGAAATTATGACAATTTATACTGGTTGAGGATAAGCTGTAAAATCATAGATTAAATCATCTCCCCGTTTCCAAAACAGTGTTCACTACCAGCTACACATGATTCAAGACATTATGCCCTTCCCAGTACAAGTTTGATTTACTTTTTCCAAGCTGGTATTCATAAACCTTCAGCTGAACCTGACACCGTAAGTTTGCCGAGCAGCTGGTTTTGCTTTATATCTCAACATAAAAATACAGTATGGCTTTCTGGCAAAGCAATACAAGGAAGTTTATTTATTAACCTACCTTTTCTTCTCTCTCGCTCTTTCAAAATAGCTTCCAGCCATTCTTGCTTCTCTTCGGGGGTTTTAGCCATGCACACAAACCATTTGTTCTTTGCCGTGTTGTGGATCTTCCAGCCATTAATCACAGTGTGGCCGCTGCTGTGATAGTCAGCTGGGAAGAGATAAAATGCCTTAGAGAGAACCAATTCTTAAAAAAGTAATAGTTGCTACAACTACTAAAAACTCTTTATCGTTACACATAAAGCTCGGGAAATACAGAAGGATAAAAACGCATCTCAAGTTATCTGTGCCACTCGTGAACTACATTATAACATAATAAGATTTACTTTTAACTTTTACTAAATAATGTCATTTTTCGAATGTTAACAGAGAATTGCCTAGCAAACGGAAGAAAATATAAACTTGACATTAAAACAGGCAGAATCCTATTAAAAGAACATATCCCAGTACTTGGAGTACTTTTGTTCGTACTAAACTGTAATAAATAATTCCTTCAAAAAGCAGCTCAGTGGTTTTCCTCCTAGAATTACTCAGAGCTACTGTGCTGACTGAATGATTTACTACAAAATTTAAAAAAGGACTAAGTATACAGGGGAAAAATACAATTTCCATTTGACAAGTAAGTAAATCATATACATTTGATATATCCTTATCAGTTACCTGAATAATGATATATTGCACTTACTTGTTAAAACAAACTGAAATATAATACAAGACTTACTCTGATTTAAAAAAAAAAAAGCAGCAGTACCCAAATGCATAATTTTTGAAATATATTCTTAGCAACCCTGTGTTCAGTATGCACATTATAAGAGGGAGGTAACAATTGGTGATGTTCCTAGGTATATTGAACTTCTGATTCTTAACATGTAAACCACTACTGCTACAAAAAAAATCAGACAATTTAATATTTATTAATCTTTCCTTACTTTTATAAGATTTGACTTTAACATGGTAGTTAAATCTTATTCAAAAATCAGCTAAGCAGACATCCTCTCCAAAACTAACACCCTTGAATATCCTTCACTATGTTTACACACATTTCCTGGGGGAAAATTTGCCAGGCATAAAAGCCTCATGATAACAAATATATGGTTGTGCATAAAACACAGATTAAAACTAGAACTAGAAACTACTGCACAAAATATTACGAAAATCAAAGGTCAACATTTTCTCACCGCAAACTTTCATTAAGAGGCAAGAAAGTCTTAGGGCCAACCCTGAACTACTGTAATAACTACAGAGCATTTTACTTTGTAAATACTTTTTCATAATTCAGCCCTGCTTTGTATGATGAGATGGGATTTTCCAAAATGGAAACCCTTGTTGAAATGCTTGCTAAGATTTATCATAAATCTCAGCAGACATGCTAGCATCCTTTCAATAACTCTGCATTTTAATTAGATGGAAAGCAGCCAAGCTTTGTGTACTGGCTGGGAAATGTCAGGAACTACTAGAAAATCATGAGACCGACGGCTAATTTCTAAACCAATAAAACTTTCTTATACTCAAAGTCTGTAAGAAAGTGCAAGCAAATATACGACAGGGTAAAAAATAAGTAAGTTATTTTTGCAACATCATATTCATACCACTTTACCTATTTATCGTATTTTTATTTACATAACCTATGCATAATATCCTTTGCCCCTTTAAAAACGCTGTTACTTGAAAACTAGCCATCGTCTCATTCATGCGTTGTCAGAAAAACAGAGTCAAAAGACAGGGAAAAGAAAGAAGCCTCAGACAGAAGCTCTCAGCAGACAGACTGCAGCCCTTTGTAGATCAGAGGCAGGGGCACTACTGCAAGTTTAGGTCCCTTGGTATTATTTAAGTATATACTTATAAAATTTGCAATATGGCACTAGCTGTACCTTTTTGTTTATTTATTTAGAGGTCAGTACGTATAAAACCACAGGGTGCTATTTTTCCTGTGGTCTTTGTTACCCTATATCTATGATCACAACACCCATGTTATGTAGAGAAATATTATGCTTTCTAATGCAGTGAACGGTAGCCGTGAAAATTGTGGCCAAAAAAATTTGCAAAATGATGGCTCATACTCACAAATGGATTTAGATCCTCCCGTTTCACTCTGGACAGAAATTTGGCGTCAACTTAGTAGTTTAATTCAGAAAAAATGGCCACATCCAGCCACTTGGGTATCTCAACGTAGGGATGAGATTGTAAACATGCAGATTCCTTGGCATCTGAAGTTCTGCAGCTGCAGGGCCGAGCGTGCCGGCTGGTTGACCACATGTATCACATGCCGCTACGAACTCACCGAATTCTGTGAAAAGCCCAATCACCTAGGTAGGGACTAAGACTGCCTGATATACACAGATGGCAATGAGTTCACATGGAGGACAATGGGTAGCTATCACCCAATTTTGCAATTGTAACCCATTCCCGTGACACCCACCTTGACTCCAACCTCACTGAAACACCTCTGATTTCCCTTTTCCTCCCCATGTTCCCCCATGACTACAATCCCCCAAGGCTCCCATGAGCAATCTGTGGTCCCTGAATGATACAATCATAGAATGGTTTGAGTTGGAAGGAACCTTAAACATCATCAAGTTCCATCCCCCTGCCATGGGCAGGGACACCTCCCACCAGACCACGTTGCTCAAAGCCCCATCCAGCCTGGCCTTGAATCCCTCCAGGGATGGGGCAGCCACAGCTTCTCTGGGCAACCTCTTCCAGGGTCTCACCACCCTCACATCAAAGCCTTTCTTTCTACAATCTAACCTAAATCTCCCTTCTTTCAGTTTAAAACCATTTCCCCTCATCCTATGGCTCCACTCCCTGATCAAGAGTCCCTCCCCATCTCTCCTGGAGACCCTTTAGGTACTGAAAGGGGCTCTTAGGACTCCCCAGAGCCTTTTCTTCTCCAGGCTGAGCAGTCCCAACTCTCTCAGCCTGACCTCAAGAAAAGCATTCCAGCATTACGCTATCATCCCATAGACACTCATACCCTTTTTGGGCTGGCTGTTGGACAAAACCTAGTCAAGAGCTGCAGATGTGCTGGCCAGCCAGCCAGGAGGTAGGTATGTTCTGGCTGCCCAGCTGTACAGGATACATGCACGTTCTTCACATCAAGGCAATCACAGCTGCCAGTCAGGCCAAAGAAATGATTTGCAAACCTGACACAATGGCTACAGAAAGAAGAAGAGCATGAGACTTCGAGTTGCTCTATGCAAAGTCTGAACAAACATGCTTAACAAACCATCAAGCCTCCAACTTTCCCAAGAAAAGGTGATGAAAGACGACATCAACTTCTAATGATACTTGGTAATACATTGAAGCTTGTAACTTGAACTGTAATATATTGTTCAAAATTCAAGACTCAAACCTTTGAACATTACAAGCAGTTTGTTACAGCCATGAACAACAGGATTTGTTTCTTCCCTTAAAACACCAAACAGAACTGTCTGTATTGAAGTACTTCTAAGTTGCTCAGACTTTAAGTTCTTTGGAGTACCACACCTCAGAAATGCCAAGGAAATAATTACTGCATAACCTCAATTGTCTTCCTTTTCTGTATATTTTTTGATGCAGTCTCTGGTTACTATTATCATGTAGTGGTTTTTGCATTTCATGCCTCATTTCATGACAACAGGGGACAGAACTACGATAGTATAAGCAACCATAAATCTGGTATTTCCTAAGTTTCAAGTGCTTGTCTTCATAAACTAAGTAACATTCATGTAATGGCTGGTGAAAGCCTTTAGAAATATATTTTTCTCTCCAAATTGAATAGAGAAAAAAGCAATACCATCTCAATATGGTAATGTATTAATTTTTGCAAGTGGCTGTGTAGCCACACTGTTTTATGAATACAGTCTGCCCCGATAAGTAATATGCATTCCACTTTAATCAGAGCAAACAAAAAAAAAAACACGCAGAGCGCTTCACAATGCCGAAACAAAAAATAAAGCTTCCACCAACTGTACTGCTCAGCCAAGGCCTAATTTAATCAAAGAAAAATTGCTTTTCAGAAAAAGCTTTGTTAATTTCTGTAGGCATGTCATTAGCATGACAATAAACCACACTGGGAATCTGTTTTCCTATTTCTAAGCTTCTACTTACAAGGAAGGAAGACTACATTCCTACGTCTGTCGATGCCGAGAGCAAACGCTCTGAGTTACCCACTTTCCCTGGAGCACTATGGTTCCTCACACCAAGTGAACAGAGGAGATCCCAAAATCTGCAGCAAAGAACTGTGGAAATATCTAGATGCAAAAGTCTTCCATAAAGGGACCTATGAAAAGTTCGTGAGATATGGACACAGGCATGGAAACATAAGCACTCTGCACTCTGAATCGGGAATTATAGAAAGTGATAGGCAATAGGCAATTGAGAAGAAGAAAATAATACAATTCCAAAAAAAGGACATGCAAAACTGATGTGAATGAGGCTCAGACAACCCGGTTACTACACTTGGGGATGAGACAAGACAAAGAGAACGCAGCAGAATGGCAACGGGTTCAAACAGTTCAAACGCAGATGACTACAGGGGATGAGAAACAAGACATCTGGGTGGAACAGATGAGACCAGCACACAAACCATGGCAGCAGAAGGTTAAAGGGCATCACGATCTGAGTGAAAGACAAAGTGTGAGGAGGGGGAATACGCTTCTGACTACAAGGAAAACAGGTTTTTTAGGAATAACAAAAAAGGCGGGGGTGAAGGGGTGGCAAGAAAAGAGGGGAAAGGTGCCACAGCCCAGGGAAATAAGACATTTGCATATTTCAAAAAGAAACATAGAAAAGAGGGATGAAATAGCAGCAATTAGCAAAAAAAAAGAAAATATTTAGGATATTGGGCAAACTGAAATGGAGAAGGCAGAAAATGTGGTAATATGGGGGGAAAAAAGCAGGCAAGAATAATCTAGAAATGAAAATAACCAAGCCATTAACTGATGTCTCTGAAGTGTGGAAAGGAAGATGGATTTTAGACATGCTGCAAATATTAAAGTGACAATATTTGATATGGCTCAGGAGAGCAAATGGGAAGGAAGCGCAACAGCCTCCAGGACTGTGTGCAAGGCTATAGGAAATGGGGACGGCAGCAAAATTTCCTGTGGCTGGAGGAAATGAGGCTACTGGTGCCTGGAGTGGAGAGGAAGATGAGTTGAGCTTAGCCAAATTATGCTTGAAGATTCATTGAGGAAGAAAACAAAAGGGCAGGAAAGAAAATGGACAGTGAGAGAGAGATCAAGGATTGGATACTTGGAACAAATGAAGAAAGGTAGGACAGATTTGAGAAATACAAGACAGTCGTGGGAAGGAGGAAGGAAAAAATATTTGCTAAAGCCAACATTAAAGCATGGCAATATGTGGGATCACACACAGAGAAAGGAAGAAGTTATAGCAAAGTTACAGAATTCCTGTAAAATTCCTCAGGAAGAAGATGGTGGGTCCATGTGGCCACAGTAACCACAAGAGTTGTAAGTAAAGAGATGCTGTCTTAGAAAGTGACACAATGGAAACAGGAAAACTGACTTATATTTCTGAAGCATATACAAGGAAGACGAAGAAACATAAATGAAAGGTAATCAAATAATACATGAGACTGAAACACTCAACTCTCTTTTCTGCATAACCTGAGATTCCATACAAATAAAGCCAACAACTGGGCAGGAACACAGGCCAGAAAAGGGAAATAGCTGGATATAGAATATTGGATAAATGACATTCAAGTCAACAAGGCTTGATAAAATTCACTGTAGTGTACCCAAAGATATCTCTAAATCACCAACTAAATTGGTGGGCCAGGTGAAAGTCCTAGCCTGAAAGAGATATCAAGGAGTTCTTACAAAAAATGTTGTGTAAAGAGAACGAATCAAGTGTGACGCCACAGTGTTCTACCTTATGTTCAGCATTCTCCAATAATTTTATCAGGAGCTTAAATGGCTCAGTAATAACATTGTTTGTTCATAGAACCAAGGAAAGAAGCATTGCAAGAGCTTTGGGGAACAAGACATGAATTCTGAATGCTTAATGAATTGTGGAAATAGTGAAATAAAATTGAGTACAGAGAAGAAATTAGTTGTTAGGACCTGCTGTCAGACATTCACACAGTATAAGATATAACAGGACAGGCACCAGTACTGCTCAAAAGGATCTGGTGTGGTATTCTGGAACACCAACTAAAAAATTGAAAAATAATGCTCTCAGAAAAGCCAAACATTCTGGGATGCAGCACTACAGTAATTATTCTATTCCACTTTGCACCAGCAAAGTTTCAGCTCCTGGGTACCTCCTAATTCAAAAGATGCAAACAAACTGGAAAACAAGCCCTGAAACTCCAAAGGACACAAAAACTAATAAAAACTTAGAAAAAACACAATGTCGAAAGACTTAAAAAGAAGAGGTGGAAGAGAGACCCGACAGCCTTCCAATAAACTAGTTTGCTGCAATAATAACAACTGTTATTATAATTAATACTGTTATATACACTGTTATAATAGTCCAAGAGTTCTTCAAGTGTACCCAGTAGAACAAGAAGTGAGCAAACTATTTTGAAAACAAGGAACTCAAGATTATAAAAAACCTTATTTTTAAAGAAATATTTTATTTCTATAAAGCCTACTTAAGCTGTACAGTTCTTGTCATTAATGCTCAATTTTAGAAAGTAATTAGTTTAAGAAATGCTTGGAATCCATAGCAAATGTAGGGCAAACTAATGCTATTTTAAAATCTGGAGAAGTAATATATAACTCATAGAAATTTCCTCCAGACCTACATATTTGCAATGCCACTGCAAGTTTCCCACGTTATTTTTATTTTTTTTTAATTTTACATTAGAAAGCCAAAAATGTTTCAGGTTTTCTTTATTAATTGTAACGAAATAAGAATTGCTAGGCTCAAAGGTTAAACTCAAGCCTCTAAAGCAAAAATTTGTGGGAATACATTAGAAAAGCAAAAACCCAAAGTATGTTGGGAAAATTTCATGCAATCATATGGATTATATCCATAAAGATATTTTAAAATTCCTTTCTTTTTTTTTTCCTTAAATACTTATGTTACAATTTCAGCATTTATAGTGTTTTGAGGTTTCATTCCAACAGTGGCAACTTTTCCATTTGCTTTTACAAATGTATCACGTGCCTAGGGATAATCTAGGAATGCTGTAAAGTGAAGTTAAATACACAATTTCAGTTTGAGCAATAAATTTCACCTCATTTTATTTCTCTATTCACGTTAGCATAAAACAGTCACCTATGACCACCCAGCTCATCATCTGTGAAAGAATGATGTGTCACAGAAGCAGAGTTTTGATATTAGCAGAGAGCACTTTTAAAGTGGCTTCTTTTTCTTTTCATACTACAAGCAGCACTTTCCATTCTCAAAGAAATCACGAATCTGCCTTTGATTTCAGCACCTCGAAAGGCTGCCCCAATAAATGAGCAACACAAATATACTCACCTGTTCCATCATCTACATTCTCCACTTCCATCACTTCAGTGTTTATTCTGCCCCGAAAAAGGTAACGGTGGCCGTCTGTGGATGCTTTGCTGTTCTTCAACCGCCTGATAGAAATAAAAAAGAGCAGATGAGCAGGTCATCCACCACCTTTCTCTATGTTTCTGCACTGCTCCCTGTGCATGTAGCATTTTAAGACTACTGTAAGAATCACAACACATTTTTAGACGTGCAATTGAACTGTGGGAACCATTGCAGGATGGGACACCGCAGATGCTAATGCAAAGATACTACCTCTGGTAAGAGTAAACCGCAAACTGCTGGCTGACATGAGAGATTATCAGGAAAGTCTCACTCTGGAAAAGCTCTTTTCCGACACTTTGGTACCTCTATGCCACTGCCTGCCACCACAGACAAAACAGTCTTTCCTCCTAACTGATAGAGCCTCCTTATGTTAGTCAAGAAATTCAACTCAATTCAATTCAACTCAACTCATGACTGAAAAAATGAAATAAGAACACCTTTGGATATGAATCTTGACCTGCACGCATTAGCCTCATAAATGGGATTTATGCACGGAAGAACCGAGATGACATTTTTCCTTCCCCACATAAGGGTTAACCAAGAATTATAATCAAGAATTGCTGAAATTTTGTGGCAGTTTCACAGTGGCACATTCCAAAGCTTTAACTCTTCTATTGCTACAACTCTGTCCTCAGTGAAGTCAGGGCCTTTTGAGAAACCCAATTCTTGGCAGCTTTTCCCACCTCAGATAAGCCAGGGATGATTTTCTGTCCACTTTTGCCTATAATGATAACTAATATTTTATACCAAACAAAGGTCAGTTCCTGAGAATTAACGATCATCTGAATTCTGACCTTCACTCACTCCAGAGAGGTACTGATCTTCAGAAAATGACCTGCCTCTCAATCACTGCTGTCTAATGGGTAACTCTACTATACTGTAAGTTTCTTATTGAAACGCTGAATAACATATTTAAACAAAAAAACCCAAACACAAAACAGCAGCAAGCGTAAATGTTCGATGTCATATATTTTTTCTTTCCAGAGTGAGGGGAATCCAATAACTCTAGTGAATTTTATACCTGTGAACCCAAACTTAGCAATCCACATTTCTACAATTCCACAGCAAAAGGATGCTTAAAAATTTCATAAAAGACCTCAAACCTAGGTTTGAAAAAATAGGACAATTTATGCAAAATTTCCAAAATACAAACCTCCTGTGAGCAACACTAAAAAGTCAGTCTGTTTATCCTTCTTGAGGCCATTACATATAACCTATTGTGGAAGACTGACTAATCCAGATGCTTTCTCCCTGTACTTCACCATTTGGATTCTGCAATTGCTTAAGGTTTTTCCAATGTTTGAATTAAATACAGTTCTCTTCGGATGAGAGACTTCCTCTAAAAATGCTGACTTTACTTTGCAATTAACTGCAGTAAACACTTCAGTGATGTTCATATATTCGTATGAAAAAGCAGCCAGAGGATTAGCTCTACTGTGAGAAAAAGACATTATTTGTGAAAGTATAAATTAATCATTTACCTGTGCTTTTTTTTGCAGTAGACCAAAAGGTTATCAAAAAGAAAAAATATCCTCTCTTGGATATTTCCTGCTGAAATTTTCAGTAGTAGTCCACTTCGCAGCATTTCGGTGCACGTGTCTGTGATGTTGGACCCCTAAAATCAATTGGAAAGAGATTACTTTTTATTCTGTGAAAACTGAAGGACTCTCCATCAATTAAGGAAAAGTATTTTATACAAACTCTCAACCATAATGGTTCTCTGGAAATACCAAGAATTAAACTCATGGTAATTTATTACACTGTAATTAAATAATAATTTCTAATGGTGCTTAACACCAGCTCTGTATACATTTTAGTATTGCCATTAACTGGGGGGGAGGGTTTGTGGCTTTTTTGAATGGATAAAGTTTAATCACTGAAGATTCCAAATTATATTCTATCTGTGCATGAGACTTCTGAAAAAACAGGCCAAGTTTATACAATAACTCTTATCCTCAGTAACTTTACTATTCAGTCAGAAATGTCTGAAAATGGGGCCTTACAAGACAATCTATGCCAACATGAACTTGGAAGCTGAAGCAACCTGGAACTTGAACACCCATTAAATTAAACACAAAATCAAAAAAAAAAAAAAAGCAAGACTTAAAATTCAGGTAAACCTAATAGCGGCACATACAACCAAGATTACCTATTGTACTTCCTCCGTGTGATGAAGGCATCACAAGTTTGCTAATCTTTAAATGTTTGGGATGAAACTTCCCATGCCTCATTTTTGCTTCAGGCAGATTGTTCTTTCGTATGAAAAGAATCACAGAATCATACAATTGCCTGGGCTGGAAAGGACCTTTCAAATCATCAAGTCCAACCATCAACCTAACTGTGATAAAAAAACATCACTAAACCATTATCCCTGAGCACTATATCTACTCGTCTTTTAAATACCTCCAGCGATGGTGACTCAACCGCTTCCCCAGGCAGCCTGTTCCAGTGCTTGATAACCCTTTTGGTGAAGAAATTGTTCCTAATCTCCAATCTGAACCTCCCCTGGTGCAACTTGAGGCCGTTTCCTCTTGTCTCATGGCCTGTTCCTTGGGAGAAGAGACCGACCCCCCCTGGCTACACCCTCCTTTCAGGGAGTTGGAGAGAGCCAGAA
>JAOTQQ010000092.1:0-25538 GCA_026546715.1 Gallinago undulata | reverse complement strand
CAGCCACAGCTTCTCTGGGCAACCTGGGCCAGGCTCTCACCACCCTCACACCAAAGAAGTTCTTCCCGAGATCTAATCTAAATCTTTCCTCTTTCAGTTTTAAACCGTTCCCCCTCATCCTATTGCTACACTCCTTCATCAAGGGTCCCCCCTCCCCATCTCTCCTGGAGCACCTTTAGGTACTGAAAGGCTCCTATAAGATCTCCCCAGTGTCTTCTTTTCTCCAGGCTGAACAACCCCAACTCTGGCAGCCTGTCTTCATAGGAGAGGTGCTCCAGCCCTCTTTGTGAGCATCTTTGTGGTCTCTTCTAGACCTGCTCTAACAGGTCCACGTCCTTCCTGTGCTGAAGATTCCAGAGCTGGACGCAGAACTCCAGGTGGGGAGGTCTCACCAAAGCTGAGTAGACCCCACCTGGAATACTGTTTTGTATGTTCTGGGAGGGATTCCCAGACTTCCTTAGGAGATGTGTTCAGCAGGGTTTTTTTGTTTTTCCCACTTTCATTTGACACATTTCCTCCCATCACGTGTCTAACGAGTATTTGTTCTGATATATTTACGCTACTTTGTTTGTCTTTCCATAAGGACCAAAGCTCTTGAAATCCAGAGTATTTCGTGCAGCAGATCTCCCACCCTTAAAGCTTCGAGAAGGGGTAACAGCGCCAGAGCTGCAGATGTCCCCTTACCCTGGCCTTGGTGCGGCGCGGTGCCTGGCGGGGTTCACACAGGAGCCTGGATCCGTGGTTCTTTCCAGCGCGGAGAGCAGGTAGCCCACAGCTGAGCAAACAGTCCTTCCTTCAAGTTTACTAGAAGAGCCAAATTGCAACGCAGACCCTCGTGAAACACAGCCAGGTACTTCACTTTCATAGAAATTATTATTTATTTTTTTTGTACAAACCCATTTTTTTTTCTGAAATAATATGATGCATCTGCCATGGTCCTATATTTATAATCTCAGACCTTTGCTGCCTTTAAAACAATTCTCTATGATTTTTTAACTCACTTTAAGGATTTTTGAATGCAACTCTCTCCATCGTGACAATGTATTTATACCACCCCTAAACACTGAATACATGTATAAAGATGTTGCATAGAACTTGAATTCCCTTTAGCTTCTGGAAATGCTAAATTTGCATTTATTCTGTATAGCCTTTCATTTCTTAAACCCACGCACATACTTGCAAGGGATTTTTTGGATGCTAACATCTGTCTTGTGTGCATTTGACGCGTGAACTGGTGTGTGGAGCCCTGCCAATCAGTGCTGTGTCCATTAGAAAAAAAATGCCTTTGGCTATGACAGCTTGGTCATTTACTCTGGTAATTACAGGTTGGTAGTCAAAGTGTTTGGAATTATTTGTATTCGAATGATTAGGAAATTTTCTTGGGCTGAAGTTGATATTAAGGGACTGGGACCATGAGCAGCAGCCCAGTGTTTCTGAGGGTCTGGCAGCTACACCTGCACAGACAAGTCAAGTCCTCACCAAAGTCCTCAAAGATGAGAAGAGCGTGGAAGGTGTTTTACAATAGCGGACCCTCAGAACGAATTAGTGTGCATTTTAGCACAAAGGAAGCAGTATTCCCCTGTTGTGACACTGTTATTTACAGGCACTTTCTCCCACTGCCTGCAGCCGGGAGCGCAACAGCAGGGAAAATGTGATTTCAAGCATTTTAAGTCATTACCTGTGAGAAGCAGAGCAGCAGGGTTACAAGGGTGATGGAGTTTTGTATGAACTAAGTAAGATTAGGAAATCCTTCGGCTGAGGATGGGCATTACAGTCCTGCAGGACAAGGACTATGGCTGTGAACATTCTCAGGCAATGCCAGGGTTTAACCACCAGATGAGAGATTAGATCTGGAGCCTTCCTGGGAGACCTGCATGATGTTGGCATTTGAGAGCTGGCTTAGTTATTCGTGGAGAAGCTAAGTTTCAGAATGACTGTAGTCCCTGTTCTGACAGGATGAAGCATAAAAGGAAAAGTTGCTGGAAAAAAGTGGATTTTTTAAATCTTGTGTGGTGCAGGCTCTAGACACCAGGCATCCTTGTTCAGAGTGGGGCATCTCATTGTGAGTTTGAATAATCATCTGCACGTACTCGCTGTAGGGAAACTGAATATTGGCCTTAAAGATGCTTTTCACACTCAGGCCAAACTCACCACATTATCAAAATCTCTTTCCCTGAGGTGACTGCTGTAATCTTGTACAATTCTTCAGTCTACAAGATATTTTTCTCTATTATGAACTGAAAACTATTAATTTCCTTTTTTTTTTTTTCCCACTGCCTTTCCAAGTAGGAGAATTTAACATTATAGTGCAGAAACACTTTCTTGGCTCAGAGTGACACCATTTGAATAGATATTGAAAGAAAAATGATGAAGTAAATGTTTGAATGAAGTAAATTTAGATGTATAATTTTTTATAGTTCCAATCTCCAGTAATAAAATGTGACATGTGGAAACATTATAATAGCTTATAGGTATTGCAGAGATTATATCTCCGTACAGGTACAGTATTTTTTTTCCAAATATTTTTGAGTTACTATTTAAGGTAATTGCTCAGGCATTTCTGGTTACAAGGGATGCTGATCCTTGATTTATGTCTGTTTGTGAGCTCAGCAAGTGGCTTTGTGACATGTGCATCTGTAAGGCAGGTTTATCTCCCTTAAATGCTCAGTATTTGAGTGATTTGGTACGACGGGGAGAACTGGAAGAACTGCGGGAGGGAAACAAAGTCTTGATGAGAAAAATCAGGCAGCTAATACTCTGTTACAAAGATTTATTGTATTTACTGAAGTTTAGGGTTTTACAAGTCTGGAATATAGATCCAAACGATCTGAAATTAAGGAGCACAAGTACAGTTGAGATTAAAATACCTTTAGATTTATACCCCTTAGTATAATGTGTTTTTAGAAATTAGGAGCGGATGACGTGATCACTGCGTTGCACATAAGTGATCAACATAAGGTTATGGCCAGAAGCAGCATTATTGGGGCTGTTATTATGAGATGATAATAATAACGGTGCCGTCAGCTGTGCTTCTTTTGCCTCTCCACGAATAGCCCTGGTAAGGATAACTGTACGTGTTGCAGGCTAGTACGTTGCACCGTAGGCAACCTCTTGGGTATATGGCACCTCTGAACTTGAACCGGACAATCCTTCTGCCTGGTAAATAGTAGTTCCCACAGGCCAGGTCCCTTACACACCTGAGAAAAGAAAAAGGAAGAAAACTCCACATATGATTGTCACCCCAATTGTCACGCCCGTTTGTCTCATGGGTTACGAGAGACTGTCTTTCAGGAATGTCTAGCTGTGATGTTGATCAGAATCCACGGCACAGAACTCCTGAACACAGATGCAACTAGATGGAATTTAAATATGTATGTTGGTATAATATGTAACACAACAGATATATATACCACACGTGGTATGTTCCACCTGGTGGAATTTTAAATATGTGAGAAAAAGTTACTGTGTAGGTCTGTTACCTTTCCAAAGTTACTAGATTTTCTGAAGAGCTATGAAGAAACAATTCCATATTCCAAATCAACCCAAACCCCTTTAATCTGATGATGCATCCTTCTCTAATTTTTTTATATAATTTGCGAAATACTGTCTGAGAATTTCTTCCCTGGCAGAATATTATGGCGGGGGAAAAAAAAAAAAAGCCAACTAACAATACTATCTGCTTTTGTCCTAACAGCTACTTCATTTAAAATCCTGCTGCTTCTTCCAGTCCACCTAGACAGCCAAGACAACGCCAGCATCCCAGCCCCCCTGGCACCTCTTTGAAACCCTCCCAGCATCATCTGGTGTCAGATCTCCGGTAAGACTGACTCCAGGGGCGCCTGGATCAATAGGCAGGCAGCAGGAATGCTGCAGAAATAGAGCTGTTTTGCAAAGTTTTGCTATGATTAGTTAGTAGTAGTGTGAGTTTAAGTGATTAGTCAAATGATGTTGCACCCCCAGCCTTTGAGGGGTGTAAGAACCCAGTGTAAAACCATGGCTGGGGTGCCCCAGTTTGGCTGCGACAGCTCACGTGGGTGAATAAATATTTACCCTTGTAATCTTATATTTTGCATCCCAGGCCTCCTCGGTCCGCACAGGCCAGTCAGGTATTTTAATAACGTCAACCGCATGTATGGAGGCAGATAGGTCAGGTGTGCTGGAAGAGAAGAAACTTCATGTTAATAAGCGTAGAGAAAAACCTAGCATGTGTTAAACAGGAGCAAATGCAACTGTGGGCCTTGCTGCTGTGGCTGGAACTAGCAGCCGAGCAGAGAGGAAATTAATTAATCTTTCTTCTATGGTGCCCAGAGCACATGGGCACTGACTGGCCCATGGGCGGATGTTTTAAATGTGTTTTTACCATAAATGTTGCAGACAAAGCCCAGCTCATCCCCTTGGTGCTCGCCACCGAGGATGGTCCAGCTGCCAGACACTCCATCAGCAGCGTGTGGTCCCTGGGCAAGCAGCAGCATCCCTGAGCCCCCTGCCTGCTCCCGGACATTCCTGCTTCCCCCTTTCTTCTGCACTCAGACACCCTCTACCATTAAACCGCCAGGATTTCCCAGCTCACATCTCTTACCCAGCGTGTACTGCCCTTAGGAAGGCGAGTCATTGCAAAGAAGGAAGAATGAGAATACCTTACCTTGGCCTATAGGTCCTGGGTTTGGTTTTGGACGGTCTTTTAATGAAGAAAAATAAAAGAGAAAATAAGTGAGACTGAACGAGGAAAAACGTTTGCTTGTCTGTAAGCAGTTAATGAACACTGCAATGAGCTGAACGCATTAAGACTAGGAAATGTTGGCAGTAACTCCGAGGAACAGAGCTGTCATGGTCAAAGAGCTCATATTAGTATTGATGCTTCACAATTTTCCTAAAGTGAAATATTACTAGCATTAATGGGAACAAGATTTAAATCCGTTTATTCCTTTGCGTAGGCAGAGAGTCCCATGTTCAAAGGCTTGCTTTGCATCTCAAGTTTTCTGTGTGTTGCCAACACAAGGATGTATGTTTTATTAATGTAGCTGGGTGCCTTTTACCTGTTTGAAGCTCATAGCGCCAGACTTTAAGGGAAAACCTTAGTCTGCTGTCTAAGCACTTGAGGCAGAATGTTTTCAATTAACGAGCAGAACTTACAGCTCAGATTTTTCAAAAGATAAATCCCACAGCAGAAAACTGAGGTTCAAACCAAATACCACCGAGTAAGGCAGAAAGATTTCCACTGACTCAACTTCCAGTGGGAGTGCAGCTTTGGGAAGCACAGGGAGGCCAGCTTTCTAAGGGTGAGATCATTTAGAGCAAAGCTGAATTTATACTGGTGTAGTGTGTCTGCCCCAGTGGTTTCCCCTTCCCCAGCACTTCCACCAGTGCAGGCATTTCTCCCATATCGATAGCAGCATTTTCCAGCCCTTAATTTATATGGAATTCAAAGGAATTATGCCTGCGGTTAAATACTAGATCTATGAGATTATGCACACTATGGAGACGGGGAACCCTGCCATGAAGATCATGATTTTGATAGAGAAAAAGGAGTTAAAGCAGAGTGATGCTGCATTACTTACAGGTGGTAACGGCTGCTGCTTCAGGAGTAGGAGAGACTGACACAGCAGATGAGTTTGTCACTATGGGGAGAGAAAACATGAAATTAAACATTGTCCATGCTTCAAATACATCGATGACTCATGTGAAAAGTAGTAAACTGCTCACCACGGTTCAAGAAATGACCAGAAATAAATACCTGTATTTTTAGCTGTTGTGGACCCAGCCAGGGCTGTCAAAAAGAAAGTGAAAGCCACGCTTCAGTAACTGTGTGAGCAAAGCAAGGACTGTCAATGGGGAGGGAACCAGCACTTTACTGCTGGAATCAAGCCTTAGACCAGTTCTACTAAAGCTGAAGCCATACGTACGTGCTGCTTCGGGGGTTGTGTTTTCTGCTGGAGCTGATTGAGACAGGAGAGAAAACAAAGCCACAGGTTAACTGTTGTCCCAGCACTGAGTAGGTGAGAGGGACCCTGACCCCAGGAGCCCTGCAGATCTCATTGGAGCAATAATCAGCCACAGCTCCTGGAAGATGCTGCTGCTGCCCAGGGCTGTGTTAGCAAAGTCTGACCAGAGCCTGAGCAGTCTCAGGGGGAGGAAAACCCGTCCCCACGTGGGCTGCCTCCGCCACCACCTCTGACAGGCTTCTGACCCCACGGTGTGAAAGTCTCTGGAGAGCCAGGGGATGTTTGATCAACAATGGTTTGGATGCTGCAGCCTCGTTGGGTGCTGAACGTGGCCGTTCCCACAGGAGCACAGCTCAGACTGAGCAGGAATGGGGATGCAGCTCTGGGAGGTGCAGGGAGGCTGCTTCCTCAGGATGGGGTAACTGAGTGCAACTCTGAATTTATACTGGTATGGTGTGTCTATCCTGGTGGTTTCCCCTTCCCCAGTACTTTCATCAGGGCAGGCATTTCTCCCATATCAATACCAAGAGCATTTTCCATCCTCTGATTTGTACGGAAGTCTAAGGAGTTAGCCCTGAAGTTAAATACTAGATCCATGAGATTACGCGCACCCCGGAGACAGGGAGTCATGCCAACAAGATTGGTTTAACTCCTACATTTTCTATCAGAGTCACAAAGTAATGCTGCCTTACTTACGAGTGGTAGCAGCTTCTGCTTCAGGAGTTGGAGAGACTGTTAGAATGGATGAGTTTGTCACTATGAGAAGAGAAAATGAGAAATTAAATATTGTCCATGCTTTAAATACACTGATGATTCTATGACCCACATGAAAAACACTACGCTAGTAAACTGCTCACCACGGTTCAAGAAATGACCAGAAATAAATACCTGTATTTTCAGCTGTTGTGGACCCAGCCAGGGCTGTCAAAAAGAAAGTAAAAGCCACACTTCAGTAACTGTCCCATTACTGTGTGAGCAAAGCAAGGACTGTTAAGAGGGAGGGAACCAGCACTTCACTGCCAGGATCAAGCCTTAGACCAGTTCTACTAAAGCTGAAGCCATACGTACGTGCTGCTTCGGGGGTTGTGTTTTCTGCTGGAGCTGATGTGAGACAGAAGAGAGAACAAGGGTGCAGGTTAGCCCTGGGTCTGTGTGAGGAACCCCAGCCCCAGGAGACCTGCAGGTCTCAATGGAGCGATGATCAGCCACAACTCCTGGAAGATGCTGTTGCTGCCCCTTGTTCCTCTACTGATACCAAACCCCTTTCCCTCCTCTATAGTGCGTGGAAGCCAAGGCAGGGGCAATTGGGGATTGAAGATCCCTGAAGATTGTGGTTACATCCATGAGATTATACACTCAGTGGAGACAGGGAGCCAGTCAATACATGATCAGAACTTGGGCTGACAACGAAGTATATAAACCAGAATAACGCTGTATTACTTACCAGTGGTAGCATCTTCTGTTTCAGGAGTAGGAGGGAGCGTTACTGTGAGAAGGAAAAGATGAAAGTAAACACTGTCTGCATTTTAAATGTATATTTGTGTATCCTCAGCTGCAACATCACACGAAACCATGCGAGCAACCAGGCTGCACTTGTCTGCATGGCTGACTGTAACCCCAGTCTCACTGCATCTGGCTGTGGTGACACAGCCACCACCATGGTGTGAGTCCCCTCCGGACAACCCAACAGCGAGACCCTGAGCTTGGGCAGGGAAACAAATAACCTGCTCTAGGGGGAGATGTCCCTGCCCAGAGCTAGGTGATCCTTAAGGTCCCTTCCAACCCAAACCATTCTATGATTTTACCATAATGGAGCTGGACAGGACACGGCTCTGGCAGCCAGCATTGTCCTGCCAGGGAGGCAGGCACTCTGCTAAATCCTGAATTGAGACTGAAAATGTGACAGCTGATTCCTCGAGTGCTGTCCGAGATAGGGATCTCGCTGTCCTCCACGGTCTGACAGCACCTCTGCTCACCACGGGGCAATTAGCAACCAGAACTAAATACCTGGTGTTTCAGCCGTCCTGGACTCGGTGGGGGCTGTCAAAGAGAAAACAAAAGCTGCACTTCAGTAATTTTTCCAATATTGAACAAGCAAAGAATAGACTGACAAAGCAAAGCAACGTTATCATTTAATTTCAATTAGGCCTGGTATAATGAGATCCCGAATCCAAGTACATTATAGGAGTTTGCCCAATAATTTGGCATTTGTGTAAACCAACGTGTGGTATTTCCACCACCCTTAAGGATGGACGGGACCATTTGTATGGTTGTGTGTACCCCAACAGAGGCAAAAGAGCTCAGTGCAGCAGGACACCTCTGTCCACAGGTCCCACCAGGAGTCCACGTTCACCTGAGCATCTTGTGTTCTTCAGGGCTAATGAAGAAGCTAAGGGCTCTCTCACCTCCCAGAAAGCACAATTTTCGGCTCAGTGCTGCTAAAATCCAGGGAATCTCTGCTGCAGAATAAGCTTTGACTAAACCTGAGATAGATAAACGACCACTGAAGGGCTCCGTACCTGGTGCTTCAGGTGTGGTGGGCTCCACAGGGACTGTCAGGAGAGAAAATAAAAACCATCAACAGCAGGAAAGCCAGATCAATGCTTTCAGTTACGAGGTGAGACAATCAGTTTATGTACAGCACATCAGAGATTTGTTGCAGTTGTTTCTCAAATATTCATTGTAATTATCTGTCAGTAACCATCAACTAAGAACAGTGCATGGTACCAGAAAAAGGGGAGAGGAGGAGAAATAACAGAAATAAAATCCAAGTGAAAATATGGGCCCCTTCAGAGGGGTAGCAGAGGAGTAGCCTTATTCACTTTTTCAGGAATATGGAAGTCTCCCAGATATTTTTAGTCATTATATCATTATAATACAACATGACAGCACAGTGTGAGCATCACTTTCCCGTAGGATCTCACTTTCTCTTGGACAGAAACAGCCAAGTCCATAAAGATGCAGTGGCCTGAGAGCCTACACTGTGTGTTTGGGGTCAGTCACACCACAGTCATCTAGTGCCAGATCCTCCATCGAAACAATTTCCTTCTGCATCCTCAGCTGGTAGGAATTTTCTTAATTTTCCTCAATAAACATCACATAAATATGACTCAGATCTTGAAAAATGAGTCAAATTTGTAAAGAGAAGAAAATACATTTATGAAAAGAAGAAGAAAAGAGAAGAAGACAATACATTTATGCCTGTTTTATGCCCACTGACACAATTGCTTTGAGGCTCTTGGGCAAATAGGCTTTGTCCCAAAAGCAAATTCCAGGTTGGCCTGACAAAACCCGCTGGTGGCCCTCTCTGGAAGAAAATGCCTATAGCCCAGCTCTTCCCTCTCTGCTTCCCCCAGACTCAGGTGCAGAAATCCCGTTTTGGCAGGATGACACGGACCCAGGGTGTATGGAGCCCACAGGGGCTGGTCCCACCTGTGACCAAGGAGCCTCTGACCAACCTTCTTGGCTCTCATCATCTTCTCCTCTCCCTGTATAGCTGCCTCCAAGGGTTCCCCATTCCCATAGTGGCTCCAGCCTTGCACCAAGCTCCTCCTTTTACCCATACTGTCTTGAATGCATGGCTTAGGAAACTTAATTCCCATTAAATAAATCAGAAAAGGCGAATACCTTCACAGATAACACCAGCGTCTTCCTTGTGGTAGCAGTCGTGTGTGCCCAGCCCCCTGTGAGAGCACTGCTCCAGGGAGGACTCATCCCCACTGCATGCCACGTTGTCCAGGAGGATATCTCCCGTGCCTTCCCCAAAAAAGGCGTCGATTTTGGCTGAGATGGCCTCCCCACAGCCCAGCTGCCGGCACACCACCGCGGCGTCCTGCATGTCCCAGTTGTCATCGCAGACGGTTGCCCAGCTCCCGTTGTGGAAGACTTCCAGGCGTCCCGAGCACATGTCCTCTCCATTCACCAGTCTCAGGGACATGTCTTGGAAGAGCAGAGGGAAACAGCCTGAGAAACAGCCTCCCCAGGTGCATTTATCAAATAGCAAAAGCCAACTTTGTGGCAAAAACAAGAAATTAATCTTATTGTAACAAGCCACAGTGCGTCAGTTCATCAGCTACCATAGACCCTTACTCTCACAGTGTGCCATGTACACCTGGGAGTAAATATAAAGATATTTTTTTTCCTCTTTCAGTCTTTGATGTATATATCCATAGCTAACAACCGTTTCTGTTGATACTGGTATTCTTTAACATCAAAACGCTTAGATAAGCCTCAAATACTTCAGAAACTCATCTTACACGCTTTAACTTGCTTTCAAATTTCTACCTATAAAATTTTTGCCTTCCTACCAGTCCTTAAATTACTATAGAAAAATATGCTAGCTGTGAAAGCTTTGCTAAGACCCCTCTAGGGAAACTCACCAGCTGGAACGGGCTCCGTTGTGACCGTGGGAGTGACTAGCTCTAGGAGAGAAAACAGAAAAGTGAATTTCTGGTTTTACTACAAAGGATGCTAAATAACCTTCCTCAATTACTGTGTGAAAAAATGAGAAAGCAGGTCATGACCCAGAGCAGCTCATTCATCTCTGGAAGCATCATCACCTGAAAGGAGAAAGCTGCAACACCTTTTTTTAAATGTCAGGTGTTAATGGTTGCAGATACCTTGCAGGTGTAATTTTTAATTGTTTTAAGCGTGGGACATACTCACCAGAGACCCGTGTCTGCTTGGGTCACATGTTTTAACTCCACTTGAGGTCTTTACTAACAAAATCTAAGTCTATTAAAAATTTGCTTTGATTTTTTCCCCAGGGAAAAGCATCCCCTGGATAAGTTGTAAACCAGCATTCTTTGTGCCAGGTCTCATCCACAACATCTTTCTGACAGTTAAATTTCAGCTTGGTCATTTCAGGCTTGTAGAGTGCCCACCACGTGGATGAGCTTTGCCTATGGACCACCACTCACCGTGGCACCAGCCACAGAGAGACTGCAGTGACCCTGGCTCTCCAACTGCACGTGTGTGTCCAGTCAGAATAGAGAATTGTTGGGAAAAGTGGGAACTGATTTGGAAAAATCCTGGAGGAAGTTACTAAAAATAATTTCCTACTAAATACAAGAAAAGGAAATTTGAGTTCCTGGTCATGGTTCATAATTTATGGGAAATCTGGACTAAGAGGACCGAAGTATAGTAGTGATGATGTAAAATTATGATTCAAATAGTAATGCATAAAGCAGTCACGTAGTAGAGTAGGAAATAGCATCAGATAAGATTGACAATGATATTCCAGGTAGCCAAAGGATTTGAGAATTAAAATAAAAAAATTAAACACAAACCTCTGGTGAATAAACCAGATGAGTTAACAAAAAGAAAATGTGGTAAACCACAGCAATACTCATAGGTCTTGGTTTCATGCCAACCATTCCACTGATGGAAACAAGGTTGTGCATCAAAGTCATAGCCTGGAGGTAATGACCTTGCTCAAAAAGGAGTAATTCAGGAGGGACGTGCTTCTGTACCTGCACAAATGACACTGGCGTCCTCCTTATGTCTGCAGTTGTGGACACCGATCCCTCTGTGGGAGCAGTCCCACAGGTTGTCCTCATCCCCTTGGCACTCCACGTCATCGAGGAGGATGCTCCCGGAGCCTGGACCAAACTGGGCTTCAGACATGGCCAGCAGAGCTTCTCCGCACCCCATCCTCCTGCAGACCACCTTGGCCTCTGCCAGCCCCCAGCCGTCGTCGCAGACCGTTCCCCAGCTGCCTTCGTAGTAGAGCTCCACGCGGCCCGAGCATCTGCCATCCCCGTCTGCCAGCCGCAGGGACAGAGTGGAGACATCTGTGGAGAATGAGCCACGTCAGTGGTGCCCATCCCTCTGAGGTGATGGCCCAGCCTGTCTTCAGGCCATCCCACCCCGGAGAAGACAGGAGCTGGTAGCCCGCAGCCTAGTCTGCTCTCACAAAGGATCCTCCTCTGAATTTCAGCGCTGTTGTGGGATATTATGGATGCTCAAACCCATCTTCCTACATGTGATACCCAACGGGCATGTACAATAGTCCTCTTCCTTGCTGATCTGTGGGGAAAATGATCCTCACCTACCAACTGGCTGCCACCTCTCCTCGCTCTGTGCAATGGAGGGAAGGTTTTCTACCCTTCCTTTACCATCACTCTCATCTATATCAAAGGACGAACACAAATAAGCAGAGCCAACCTTTTTCTGTGGTATAGTTTGGGGTTTTTTGTGGTTTTTTTCCCCCTTCCTTTAAGTAATGTCTAGTTCAGCTTCTTTTCCCATCCTTGCTAACTCTCTGGCATAACAGATGGTTGGCACAGCATCATTTCCCCAGAATAGTAGCCGAGCTATTTCTACGGACCAGACTCATTTCTGAGAGCTGGGGACTTACGGAATACTCCACGCATTTATCTCACTTTCAGAGAGAAAAGCTTTTAGAGATCTGAAGTTCCAAATTAGTTTTATGGGCCTGGAGTGTATTTTTCTTTCAGAGAAAGAAATCAGAGACACCGCCGACAACGTAATTGAGTTCCTCCTAGTTTGTGGCCATCATAAACTGCACCAAGTATACACACCTGTCTTACTCCTTGGTGGGCCAGTGATTACGAGGTGTTCATTTTGGGACATTTTGCTGTCACCTGGCAGCCATTTGTAACCAACTAATGCACATCCATTCAGAATGAGGGCCATGTTTCCTAGGACTCTCTTTTCCCCTTAATTCCTTTTTGCTGACCATGATCAAAGCTCCTTCCCTCCGAGTACTGTGCTTATCACTTCCTCCTGCAAAACTTGGCTGTAAAGAAGTGTCAGCAGCAATGGCCTTGGCCCGCTTCCCAAGATCAAGGACTAAGCTTCCACAAAACCGCCAAATACAACTTCAGGGAGAAAATAATAATAATAATAGAGACAAGAGATAATTAACCTGTTAATCCAGGCATTGGGTATTCACCAGCAATGGTGAAAGGTGTTAAACAAAAAGTTTAAGAACTGAACAACATTAGCTATCTAAATCCAGGTGGGAATAGTGAGAAAGACGCAGAATGACAATTCTAGATCCAGATCTTGACTTAAATTACAGGCAGAAATAAATTTGTTGTGATTCAGTTGATATTAAAAGTGGCTTTACTGGGAGGGAGGCATCTTTTGTATTAGAGTTTCTAAGTAAATTAACATCAATCTGACATTTTGGGGGCCACTTTTTCAGAAAATAAAGGACTGATGAAGTAACACTCCCAAGAATCTTTAATGTATTCTTGTGGGGGGTGTCTAGGGCTGAAAGGAAACTTTTTACTCTCAGCAAATCAATAAAAGAAAATAATTGATATTTGTCTCTCTTAGAAATCAATGTTTAGTTAATTAATTAATCAATTAATTAATGCTTAGTTGTGCTTAGTTAAGTGCAGAATATAAGGAGCTGTGAACACTTAGTTTTTCTGAGTTTTTAACCCAAGGAACAGTTTACCTACAGTTTGTACAAAGGAAAGTAATGATATTTTTAGTTAGAACTATAGAGGAGCCTTTTTTTCCCCCTTAATTGTTGAACAACATCCCTGTTATACAGAGTGCATTAATAAGATTAAATTGTTTGCTCAAATACTTGGTTGAGTAGACACAGGGAAAACAATAATTACAAGCACATAGTTCTATAGTAATGAGGGTGTTCTTAGGAAACCATATACACACCACAGATTGAGTTCCTTAAGCCTGTCAACAGATCACTCATTTTAAGAAATTCACGTTCGACTTCTGAAAGCCAAGCAAATAAAAGTAAATCTTGAGGGACCACATTCATTTCTCAGTTTCACTGGTGTGTGTGAAGAAGCGCAAACTTCTCTCATTGAGCTGGAATCGAGCCCAGGCTGAGTAAGGCAAGCAGCAAAATCTGATCGCAGCTCCACGAGACACTCTGCAAAGTAGGAAAGTTTTCACTTCTGTCCTTCTGAAAGTGAAATAAGTGGCAGGAAAAAGGTAGAAAAACACTGACTGAAATTTCTTTTTCAGTGCGCTAAAGATTGGTCTGTTTGTATTTAAGATGGTTGTAGAAATTAGGGCGGATAGACCCTAGATCTTGAACATGAAAATATTGTTCAAAATAAGGTTAAGGGGTGGAACAGTAGCAAATCTGTATTACGCTTTCCGGTGCTACCACTGGCGCTGAATCACAGCTCTGAACTTCTGACAGCACAGATAAAAGCTTTAGAAGACAGGCAGTGTTAAAAAAAAAGGTTGTAAAGAGAGGAATTATCATTTGTGTTGGCAGTTGTCCATCACGTTATGCAGCATCTTGGGCTAACAGATGGTATGGGTGTTAGACAGCCAGCCACAGCTACCCTACTGTCCTGAGACCCTCAGCCCTGGCCACTGAAACGGGAAGAGGACAGACAGAGTGGCAGAAGGAAAGGCAAGATCTCTGCACTCTCTGGAGGACACGCTGAGAACTCAAAATGATCTTCATAAACTGAGAAAATGTCAAAAATCAGCAAGCTGAAATTCAATAAAGACAGGCTGCTCATTGGAAAGAGAAAACCAAGGCCCAAAGGCAAAATCATCCTTTCAGCTGGCACAGAAGGACCATGGAAAAACTGGAGGCTGGTGATGTTAACGCTGCAGTGAGACAGTCCGGTCTCAGTCGTGCTCTCAGGGTGATACTGGGACCTACTTATTAGAGACCTCAGCTGCTCAGTTGGTGATCGCCCATTTAAGAAAGACAGAGATCATAGGAAGAGCTTGGATAGAATCGTCTAGGTTGGAAGGGACCTTAAAGATCATCTAGTCCAACCATCAACCTAACTCTGACCAAAAAAAAAAAAAAAAAGAATGAATCAAGAGTATAATCGGCCTGAAAATCATGAGCTTAGAGGAAAACTTTAAGGAGCTGAATTTAGTTTACATGGGAAGTGTCTTTCACTATTCTGAAGAGGGGTCTAAAGAGGGTGGCCACCAGTTCCTCTGCTCCCTGGAGACCACAAAGACCTAAACCAGCAACTGTAGGCACTGCAGAAAATGTCCGTCAATAATAGAATTTTGAATATAATGTCCAAAGCATTTTTTTTTGTGCGTCTTGAAAATATCTGTCAAGTTCAGAAGTAAAGTACACACAGTCATTTCCCCTGGTGGAAATTTGGATAAGAGTTCAAAGCCTACTGGTGCTATCAATTTCTGCTTCATCAGAAGAGGAGGTAGGACAGCCAGCTCAGCTGACGTCTGTTGCCAAATGGCCCTGTCTGGTTAAATTCTGATTTTTAGGTTTTTTAGTACCCAAGAAATTATTATCATAGATTCATTAAAACAGCTTGTTCACTGAAAATATGCAAAGTGTCTTAGCAAACAGGTGCCAGAATAGGAGTTGCCCCACCAAAGAGAATGGGGAAATGGTGGGATGTACGCAAACACATCGAGCATGACCAGCACTGACGAAGGGCTGGGCCAAAGCTCTGTGTAAATTAATTTCCCCTCCCTGAGGGGGGGCCTCAAAGAGATGCTGAGGAGGAGTAAACGAATGGGACAGGACAGGGTATGCTCAGGTTTGCCTCTTTGCCACCTCCTCTTTGCAGCTCAGGGACTTTCTGAGCTCCAAATGGTACCTTGCAGGGCGATGCAGGACAATGACAAGGGACACGGGCAGGGGGGTTGGAACTCGATGATCTGCAAGGTCCCTTCCAACTCTAACCATCCTATGATTCCATAATCTGACTGTTCCTTACCGTCTGTCGACGTAGACAGCGATGCTGGAGTTGTCAATGGCTCAGTCCTGTCAGTGACGGGGGTGGATGTGATCGAGTCGTCTGTTTCTGTGACAGAACAACTTGTTGACGCTTTGAGGAAAACAACAATAGGAACAATAATGACCAGGAAAAAAAGAAACAATCTAATTTTTTGGTTAAGACTGTCTGGATTAGTCATTTTGCTAGAAAAATGAGAAAATATAGGAAGCTTTGTTTCGGAGCACAAGCATGGACTTATCCCTTGTACCTGAGTCTCTATCATCACAAAATACTGTGATAAATAAAATATTTTAAATTTGGATTTTTAAGCTTCTTAGCTACTGGAGAATGAAGCAACGTGTTGTTAGCCCTCTTTATTAATACTTCATTGCCTACATTTTCCATACAGTATGGATTTTCCTTAGCTCACTTAGACTGAAAATTGATTTTGCAACCACAATTTTACGTTTGTAAGCTGTGCTTAGGGTTCCTGGTGCAGATGCTGCCTCAGTCTCCTCATTTATTGACGTGGATGCAGAGGAAGAATACAGGAATGTTGAAGGGGCTGTGAAAAGTTGAGGAAATACATTATTAGAGAGAAAGATCAGTCTCCTTGGTAAGAGAGTCCATCAGGGATGAGTAGGAAAGTACAGAGAAACAGCTTCTGTGCTGTGTCAGGTGGTGGCATCTCCATCTTGAGGACTGGGAAAGAACTGTCAAAGATTATTGAATCTATAAGGTGAAGATGTCACAATCTGATTTAATCATTGATGCTCTCCACTGTAATCCATCCACTTTTGCCCAGACAAAAGAACTGATATTTGGGCACTTTTGACAATACCTAAATTATGCAAAAAGTATAAGCAGCTTAAACCCCCATATTGTTCATAATTACATATCTCCAAAGCTTCAACAGCCCCGTATTTTAGAAATGAAGTATTTAGAAGCTGGTTTCTTTCTTCACTGAGACAATTAACTAGCAGTTGACTGCTCCTGAACTTTATACGTTTATTGTAATCCTACCAACGTATTCTATTTCAAATAAACTTAAACACTAGTATTATTAGATGTGATGGCATAATGTCTGTTCTTACTTTCAGCAGCTGTAGGAGGGATTTCTGTAGCTGTGGTAACATCATCTTCTGTAGGTGAGATGGGTGAAACGGATGATTCTGAAGTACTTTCAGAGGCTGTGAGAAGGAAGAAATACAGAAATGAGAGGGAAATGAGAGGGAAAGAGCATTCAGGTGTGACTGAACTCAGCTCTTGATGAATTTAATTGCCTTCGGGCTTTGTAGAAAAGGGAGTCTCTCTATTAGCTGTCTCCCACATCCTCTGACATGGCTCAGACATGGATCTTCATATTAATGCTTTGCATTGCAAGCATCAAAAAAGTTTCAGACCTCTCTCACTGGGAGTTGGAAAAGCAAAAGGAGTGTGAGGAGCAAAAATAGTGTTGTAATTTGGCAGTAACGTTTATTGGTATATAGTTTCCCAACACCGCAATGGGGCGTGTTTTGTCAACTTTATGAAGAGGTTAAAAAAGTGGAATAACAAAGGACGTTCTGGTTGAATAGAGGGAAATGTTAATTACAGCTATTTCTGGCTTATCTGGCTGAAAGTCTCTCTCCCAGAGGTGCAGTGGAGGAAGGATGGAGAGGCTGTCGGGACTGACACTGAAATACAGCATCTGTTTTTCATAGACTCATAGAATCATATGAGGTTGGAATGGACCTCTGGAGATCATCTAGTCCAACCCCTCCACTGGAGTGGGTCTACCCAGAGCACGTTGCTCAGGAACTTGTCCAGGTGGTTTTGGAATGTCTCCAGAGGAGGAGACTCCACCACCCCTCTGGGCAGCCTCTTCCAGGGCTCTGCCACTCTCACAGGAAAGAAGTTCCTCCTCATGTTTAGGTGGAACTTCTTACACTCGAGTTTGTGCCCTTTTCCTCTTGTCCATCACAATGAACTGGCCACTTTTTCTTTACAAAATCCTGTTGCAATTATAGCTGCAAGCTCAGAGGTATTAATCATTAAGTACCTATAGTCCTGATACATCCTGACAGATATTTTTAAAGGGAAGATGTTGTAAAGGGGTTGTTTCTTCAGAAAGCTGTTTAATTTAGTTTTCTGCTATGAATATTTTACAGATTTACATGGTCACATCTTAATCCATCTCAAACTCCCAAATTAACAGAATATTTGATTTAGATAGCACTTGCAAAATGTCCATTCTTACCTTCATGAACTGTGGTTTCAGGAACTGACGTGGCACTTTCCTCCGTGACAATAGAGGTGGCAGAAGCTGTAACAGAGGCCAAGAGAAGGTTGAGGAAATAAAAAGGAGAAATTTCAAGCAATTAGGAGGGAACATGCAAACTGAAATCTTAACCAAAGTAAATAGATTTGGGCTCTTCAGGACAGTGAGTCAATACATGGCCCTTTTTTTTTCTGGAAAAAAAAAAAAAAAAGACTTTCACTGTCATTTAATATTTAATAATAAAGATAGTACATATTTCTGACTGGATTACTTTACTACTAAAGATGCAGTAGTCATTTGGAAAGAGGCAATAAAGAATGAGATTTTTCTTAGGCTTTTTTTCAGGACGTGAGTGTGCCTCACCTTCCTTGAGGGTTGTCAAGGTCCCCCAAACAGACGATGTCTCAGTCTCTGCTGGGCTTGCACTGGGTGCAGAGGAGGGATCTGTGGATGTGACGAGAGGGTGGGGAAATACATTACTAAACAGAATTGCCACCATGGAAAAGAAATGACATTTGAAGGATCTGTGAAATCATTAATACTTCAGACTTCATGGAGAAGAAAGTCAGTTCTTTGGACTTCAACTTCTGGTGATGTGGCTCAGAAGAACATCTTCCAATTAGTAATTATAAGTGAACTTGGGAGACTAATGCAACCAGTGCATCTCTCAGAAGGGTATAAGCACAGCTCATTTCCATTCTACCTTTGCATTAACTTCGGAACCAGGAAAAATCAAGCAAGATTATTAAAATAATTGAAGGTGAAGTAAATATGCAGGCAAGAGTGCCTCACTGAACTGATTGTAAAGATCTCACCCCACATAGATGTGGTCTTGACAACTGTATATGCCACATGCCCGTTTTTCCCTCCAACCACATTTTCCTATGAAAATGAAAATGGTGTTGTCCATTGGCTCCTCCAAGGCTAATTCCATGCAGAGGTATTAAATATTTTTACAAAATTCAGTGTTCATCCTGTCTGCTCTAAACAAATTGCATATATGGCTCAGAATTTCTGCACGTGACATTTGCAATGTGGGTTTTTTTTTTTATCCCTTGCCTTTGCCAGCAGAAGTTGGGGGTTCTGTGGTAGATGTCACAACAGTGCTGCCCGTGGAAAGTGTTGTTGCAGGAGTGGAAGTCTGGATATTCATTGAGGATGCTGGAAGTCAGAGGAAACAAATTATTAGAGAACTGTAAGAACGGTCACAAAAACTGAGACATTCTTGAAATTAAACATCAGGTTTTGTGCTGAATGCATCTTAACTTCTGGTAGTGCAAGTGACATTTCTGTTGATTAACGTCAGTTCCAAATGAGCTTCAGAGATATCTGCCAGTGGTGCCATCAGTGCAGAAATAGATGAGCAGAGTTTGCAGCAGCAGTCCATGGCAACTGCAATGTGTTTTTATGGGTTCAGGTCTTGAGAATAAATGGTTTTGGGAACCACACTTCCACTTCTGGGCTGCATATGATTGAAAACTGCGTTTTTGTGCCCACCCCTTTGTGGCTGTGTGTTATGAAGATCATTAGTGATTAACTCAACACTTAAAACCCCCAGGAAACATGATTGACTTCCCTACTTTAAGGTTTCCAGGGTGCTGTGATTATTCCAGGAACAGTAAAAAAATCAGGAGCCAGAAACTTAGACACAGAGTATTAAGAGTCGCCTCACGTTTTCCCTGATTATTAGTAGGTGAGTGGCAAATACAGTTCCTGTGAGCAACCCAAAGAACAGTGGATGAATAAATAGTAATTTGGAGCAACAACTAGTAATTCAGACTATTGCTTTCTAGAATACTGTCTGCCAAGGAGCTGTAATCACATGATTTTTCAGATAAAAATTAGTCTCTGAGCATCTGGGGACACTGTGAAGAGCTAATGGATTTCTGTCTCAAAGGCCCTGCCTTACCTGATGGTGCAACTGTGGAGCGTCCCACACTTCTGAACATCAAGTAAAAGCAATAAAAATTTACATTTATTGTGCAATTGTTATACGTCTTCAAAATAAGCTGCTTCTAGCTATGCAGTCTTTGATTTCAGAGTATTATTTTTTATTTTCAATTCAGACATGCTTGGTTCACACCTGGGTGTGCCTCTATCTGCTCTTAACTGTTGCCTTCCTTATCTTGGGAATGGCCTGTGCTCTGATGTTGAGTAAAGTGGTCCTGCACTACCTTCTTTTCACCATTTTCATGCTTAAGGCTCACTGCTACCAGTTGGTATTTTGTCCAGGACATCCTTTTGCTCCTCAACCACGCAGAGCAGCCCAAATACAAGGAGCCTCCCCATGCACACATTTCAGCTCTAGTCTGATTTCCAAACTCTGCCTTTATGGTCAACCAAAAAATGGAAAAAACAAAGAGACTTTTTAAAGTGTGTGACTTGACTTTTCTTTTTCTTTTATTTTTTTACTACCTGAACAGACGACGCCTACGTCCTCGTTGTGTTGGCAGTTGTGTGTGTTCCAGCCGGCGTGTGGACAGTCCCACAGGTAGGACTCGGTTCCTCTACACCGCACGTCATCCAGGTGGATGTTTTCCCTGCCGGCGCCAAAGTAAGACCATCCCAAGACAGAAACAACTTGGCCACAGTCTAGCTGTCGGCACACGACGCTGCCGCTCTTCAGGTCGAAGTGATCGTCGCAGACTGTCCCCCATTTGCCTTTGTAGTACACTTCAATCCTCCCAGAGCATCGGTCCCTTCCAGACACCAGTCGCAGTTGCTGTTGTTCTGTATCCAAAGGAAAAAAATTGACAGGTAAACATCTCTATTTATTTATTCCCAGGATGTTCAAACTTCTTATGTCCAAGGTTGCATCCCCACCTGTGCAGGGGTCGGCCGCCCAGTGTTTCTGTGTACCCAGGACAGGGAGCTTACTGGGGAATGGCCATGGATCACAAAGCAGCTCAGGGCAGAGAGCTGAACCATTGATCCACAGCTAACCACATGATTAACCAAATTGGTGTGATTAATTCAGGACTGTTCAGGTGGCTCTGCTGTGTCCAGGACCTGCTCCATCACGGCAGGTTATCGTTGGCTGTGCTGGGGAGATGATCAGCTCACCCAGAGCTGGCTCATGTCACTCTACACCTGTGCCAGGTATGTTCTCACCTAGGAGCACGTCTCAACCTCTTACCTTTGGGTCCAAATTTGTCTTTTATCCAGTCTTTAAATTTGTCCCAGCCTCCCAGTGAGTTCCACCAGAAACCATTTGCTGCGGCAGATAAGAAAGAATATTAGCATGGGTGTAACATATCACAATTTTAGGTATATTTTATGTTTAGCTTCGTGCTGACACAGAGTTAGATACAGTTGGTGGTGGCATGTGGTGTGTTTTCAAAGCAATTTTGCAGCTCCTCCCTGTGCCTGGAATGATGCGCTCGTGGTTGAGTGGAAGACGGCTGTAGAGAGCCTTGTTTCATGGCAGCACAAAGAGCAAAGGGATCTGACCCCAGAAATCCTTGTGTACATCCTTCACCTCCAGTGGAGACATGGGCTTCTGGGAGCAGAGATCTGCCCAGTTTCACTAGGACAGCAGAAAGGGTTACTTACCTTTACCATACGTGGTGACCACAATAGTGGTGGGGGCTGTGGACCATTTACCTGGGCAGACCATGACAGCTCTTTTGGCCAACAGCCCACCACCTTAGCTTAAATCTTTGCAAATGCCTGCCCTGGTCTGCATGGGAAGCCCAACTTCATCTGTGTCTGCAGTGAAGAATATACTATATACTGCTTAAGGTGTTTAAAAATGTATGTTTGATTAAACCAGACCAAGGCATTGTGGTTCAAATACCATGGGATGAAACGGTCTTCCAAAGCAGGATACAAACCTGTGGTCTGGTTGTGTTTGATAATCTGTAATTTCAGTCACATAAATGCCTTTCAAAATCTACTTGTATTAACTGGAAGAAAAAAGGATTTATGCAGCTAAGGGGTCAAAGCAATGTTTTCAAATGGCAGCTTTTAAAAATAATATCCTTGCCCTTTCAGAATGAGCATGCTCTGAAGAACTGTGGCTGACTCAATGACTAAAATAGGGAGAAATTTCATTTGGGGATTTTGTTTTCCTTTTTTTTTTTTTTTTCCAAATTGGCATTTGATCTTCAGACAGTCACTTTCACAGACTTTTACTCTAGTGATAATAAAGTCTTGGGTTTGTAAGAAAGGATCCTAAGTGATTTTTGTGGTCAAAGTTAATGCAGCCTACATCAGGTCAAATCAAAGACAAAAATGAACCTATTGAATAAGAACAAAGATTATAGGGTTGCTGAAGTGCTGGGATTTGACCACCTTCTTGAAATGCAGCTTAGTCCTCTTTGATGCTGAACTTCCCTCTGGGCTGCCTTTTGCTCTTGTCTTATAAATAATTCAATGTAACCAACCCCTTAATCTATGAAATTATCTCTTTTGTAAGGGATTGACAGGGCTTTATTTATGGTGCCCATGCTGATAATTAAAGATCAAAGTATCTCATTCAAACTAGCAAGGTTATAAGGAAGGTTTGGTGTTATTGTTGTTTGATGTTTGAAGGAACATGGCACTGCAGTAAAGTATATTTCCACCTGGGTCTGGCAGGTTGCTCTGTGTTTATTTTTCTCTCTTTCCTTACATTTTTAATGTACAGCATAGAAGGATTTAAATTCAAAACTAGAATATTAGAATAAGAATGTTTTAAGAACAACTTCCTCAAACTATTCCCCTCACAGAATAGAAACAAAGAAAATAGCTTCAGCTTTCTTTAACCTATAACCTTCATGGTTTATATTTTGAAATATAACCTGTGGATTCGATCTGAATTAGCAGACCAATTTAACCAACAACTTAATGGTACAAGGCTTGTCAGCAATATTCTAGGAGACTCTTTGCCACCACTTCCCAGCAAGCTGGTCCGTATTCGTAACTAAATTTCCCTGCAAGCATGAAAAAAATTTTAGACACAGTACCTGGTTCAGACAGAAGAGTTGTACTTAAGAGAAGCAACCAGGTGAGGCTCACATGAAGGTCCATTTTCGTTGCCGCTGCCTGATCTAACCCAATGCCCTTTCCAAATTTATACTCAATGAGTTGAGGTCTACACCAAAGGTGTGTGCTGTGCAATTTGATCTGTCTTCCTGAACTTCCAGATCAATGCCAAGGAAGTGGTTTACTGACTATTTTCATTTCACTGGGTACATCCAGACATCCGGATAAGTAGATCCAGATCAGAGTGCCCTTCCGGACTGGCTGCTGAGATCTTCCCAAACACTCCCCGGGCACCTTTGTGTTGATAATGTGGTTGTTCCAGGAAGCAGAGATTTACTTTTGGAGATTAGGCTATTTGGTAAGGATTCTCATACCACCAGTTTGGTCGGTTTCCAACTTACAACCATACTAAACCAGAATAAATTGGCGTGGGAATTCTGCCAAAAGAAGACTAGCATCCTAAAAACGTCAGGAAGCCTCAACCAAATCTGCCTGCTACAGATTACTCCTGTAAGAAACAGTTCCTGTGATTTTTCATATTTCTCTGACTCCCCTTTAACCTGGGACCAAGTCCCTCCAGCATGACTCAGATCTGCAGATATCCCTCTCTCACTTCCAGCCTACAGAGTGATGGAAAAGCTTTAAGAGACATTGGCCAAGGCATGGTTGGGTCATAACTGCTTTGGGGGTAAAGAAGCAGGGAAATTGCTGAACTACAGCAACCAAGGAAATGGAGCAGAGCGTGAGAAATTAAGTGAAAACTGTGGAAGCCAAGGCATCTCTATGTAAAAACAGAGGGACATGATCAGCTGCCGTCCCCTGTTCTGGGGAAGACTAGTATAGGCTGAGGTCATGGGGTCCTGAGCAGTGATATACACTGATTTGCTGTCATCCCCAAGAAAATGGTGAGCTCTGATGGAGAACAACAGAGAAAATCCAAAGGATCATTGTGGTTCATGAAGTTGCTAAAGGGAATTAGTCACCTTCATCACAGTAACTACAAATGCTGGACAAGATGGAGACTTGGCAGCTCTGCTCTGCACCTACCAGTTTCACAGCTGGTATGTTTCTGACCAAACTAGGCTGAGATTTCCCCTCGTCTCCAAAGGACAAGCACACGTGGTCTCTGAGAGACCTGAGTGTTACATCCCTCGTAAACATAGACTGCACAGAGGCTAAGGGAGTGGAGCTTTTGTCTGTCAGGACCTATGAGCCCTGCTTTTGGATCTGTGAGATATTACACAAAAGGACCAAGGCACAGCATACTTTTTCAGGTGAAGGGGATAAACTAGAAACAGGTTTTTATTCTACAGGCAAGGGATATGTGATCACAGGATGAGAGGCAGAAGGCATTGTAGTGCCAGTATAAATGGAAATTCATAAATGACTGGGAAAAAGCATGGAAAAAAAATCATAACGAAGAGGAAATATACAGCAGGTCATGATGGACATTATCCTCTGCCACCTGCTTTTGTGGTATCTTTTTAGTTTAGGTGACTTGCATGAAACAAGGGAATCCCACCTAGAAACGCCATGGTATACAACTGGAAAAGGTTCACCTCTAGCAAAGCCATGGATCCAACAGGATGACTCCAACCACACGGTTTTCTCCCTGGCATGGGGTGGTGGTGTCAACCCCACTGTGGCCTCTGATACCCCAAAGGGTGCCCCCAACTCTACCCGACTACTCTATACTGGTAGGGAGAAGATGAGTCTTGACTAGAGAGATAAAAAAAGCAAAGCTAAATTTTCTTAGCTGATTTAGAAATAAACATAAATGCTTTTCTTATTTTCTTAACACACTATGATGTGTGATATGTGTCTATATATACATGTTCTTGCCTTCACAATAACCTCTTGAGCAAAACCAGTCATGTCAAGTATCTAAACTCCTAGTTCCGTGTGTGGATTACTTTAATTCAATGTCATTTCCTGAAGTGACTGAGTGGATTTATGGTAGATCCTTATCAATATATTTCTATCCAAATAGCTCTAATCTGGGCAAGAACAGTATGGTATATGAGGATCTCACTTTAGGCTATTTTACACCATATCTAACAAATAATGGTGGTAGGTATGAATCTAGCAAGGGCAGATTTTTACAGTTTATCTGTCGTGATAGGCGACAAAGAATGCCTGGCCTCCACATTAAACGTTGCAGGTCCTGTCACAGACATTGCAGGTGCCATCAGAAAGGAGGTGGTAAGCCTTCAGCCCAAAGCTAAGCAAGCAAACTAATCCCCTGTGGCAGGAACCAGCAGTGATGACAGTAGGACTGACCTTTGTGGTCTTGGACTAGCAAAGCTGTTTCCCAGAACATCTTCTTAAACAAATCTATCGAGATTCCCTCGTAGAAAACAAACAGCGTTTGTCTGCAGTGAAATAGTTTTATGCTGGAGGTTGGGTGTTAAACTTTCTTTGCAGAGCGAGGTTTTGCTGCACTGGCAAAACTACCCCTCCCTGGAAATAGCCTTTTCCAGCTTTTTCGAACTACATATGAATGTCAGTGTGTATTTTGTATTGTGAAATACAAACACACAGAGGTCTGTACACACAGCAGTACATATATTTGAATGTGTGTCATATTGTCAGTAGGACACTTCAGAATCATAGAATGGTTTGGGTTGGAAGGGACCTTAAAGATCATCGAGTTCTAACCCCCCTGCCCTGGGCAGGGACACCTCCCACCAGACCAGGTTG
>JAOTQQ010000091.1:1449-25607 GCA_026546715.1 Gallinago undulata | reverse complement strand
GTCCTGCCCGAGCCCCGCACAGGCGCGTGGTGCAGCCCCTTTATATTTAATCAGTCTCTTCGCCGTGGCTCTGTCTGCCAGGCGCCCGAAGCATCAAAGCTCCTCCGGCAGCCTGGATGCATCCATTTAATGGAGTGCTACGAGACACATCCTTTACTTCGTTACTTCATTATTTACTGGAGGAGGGCTTCGTGCCGGGGCCGGGCTGCCCGCTGCCGAGGGGAGGGCAGTCCCACAGACCCCGGGATAAGGACACCCAAAGCCCTCTCCCCCCCCCCCCCCAATCAGCCATCATTGTGCTTAGAGATTTAAAATGAAAGGATTTGAATCCTAAATGAGAAATTCCTAGGGTTTTTTTATTATTATTTGCCCGATTACTCTGTTTTTTTCCAGAATCAGGTCATTACAGTGGTTGGAGCTGGCTCCCCTTTTGCACCATCTATGCAGAGACAAAAAAGCAATGTCTGCCAAGGAGGGGCAGGGAAGAAGAGCAATTTTGACCTCCCGTGATGCCCATTAATGGTCAGATTTTCCAAACCTTCCCCGATGCTCACGTAGGACGTTGGGTTCCCTTGTTTGGCACGTGGGTCATGGGAGGGCACCGGTTTTGGGATGGAAGATGGAGCTTCTGCAGCCCCAGCTGGGCTGGGAGCAGAGAGACCAGGCTGGGCAGGGAGGGACGGGGACTTCTCCTTCCCCATTATCCAAAATCCAGCCTTATCCTTCTGCCGGTCCCTGGGGCTTAACTATCTTTGCAGCTCTCCTGACGGAGACGTGATACTTTGGAGAGCCCAGACAAGTGGGGCTGTGGGACCAGCCTGCAGGAGATCTCTGAGACAACCAGCGTAACAGGATATTCTGAAGAACCGGATCATTTTATGACCATTAATAACATTTGCAGCTACTGAACGTTATACAATTTTTCGGGAATAGCAAGACCTGATGCTGCAAGGGCTGAGGTTGGCTGGAGCGGGTGAGGAGGGGGGAGAAACCTCTTGCTCCCCATGTTGTAACGCTGGGTATTTGGCCAGGTACAACCAGGCTGACCTCCTCCTCAGAAGCGGGAGTTGCTGGGGACACGACAAACACTACGTGAAGCAAAGGATGCTGTGGAAAACCAGGCTTGGGCCGAGCAGGGCTGTGAGAAAGGCTGCTGAGCCACCAGGTCTTCCCCTTACATCTTAAAGGGGAGGGGGTGTAATGATGTTTTTGCAGTTAAATTCACTTGCTGCTAACAGAACTAAAGACAAATTCCCTTGGCTATTTCTGTCAAGCCCTCCTCTCTGTCCGTACACATATATCTATCTCTATACACATACACACCGTTCATCACACCAGAATCCGAGTGACCGGGAGTAGCACAGTACAAACACTGTAGATCCTATGTAAACAGAGGTTTATATATATTTTCCTCATTTATTCCTCGCCGACAGAAAAGTGGCCCCTTTCACATGGAAGAAATAAACCAACGCAATGGCAAGCCCGAGTTCAGCAAGTGTTTCCTAGGCAGATTTTAACCATGTTAAGTTAGGTGGTTGTAAACAGACTGACAGCACGCTTCCCCCCCAACCCCCCCAAACCCCCCCAACCTTTGAAATTCCTCGCAGTCAGTTTCCTGTCTCAAATTCACACCATCGCTTTTCCACCGGGGCCTTAAATTAATGCCCGGCTGGGGTGCATAATTACCAGCTCCCTAATGGGCCAAAACATCCTGGAAGGGCTGAAGTTTCCTTTTTGATTTGTGGCTCCGAGTCGGAGTTGTAATTACCAAATTGATTTTAAATGCAGGCTCCGTTGACAGGCTATTGGCAAACGGCATCTCTGGATCTTCAGCCATTCATAAAAAAAAAAAAAAAAAAGAAAAAAAAAGAGGAAGCCCTTGATGAATATACCTTGATCTGCAGCTGCTGTTTATTTAATACAATTTATGGGCAATGGTATTAGGTTTTATCAGGGAGCTGCAGCTTTGGAAACACTGCTTTGGCAGGAGCAGTTGAGCTGAAAAGTTGGGTCATGGCTGTGAGCTGCCGAAATCGCTTTTTCACATGACGACCCCTCTCCTGGGCTGGGCTCGGGTCGTTTCTCCCCCCTCGCCCTCTCTGCTCCACAGCTTGGCCATCGCGGTTGGCTCGGTGCAGTGGGAGGGGGCTCGACCACAAGCAGGCAGGTGAGCGGCTTCCAAAAAAGCCATATAAATCCCGAGGCAGCACATTTTCCGTGTGCTGATGCAATGCTGGCAGGTGGCCTAAACGTCACTCACCGTCAGCTCCCACCACGCACAGACCCCGGGACCTGCTGAGTGATCCTACCTCTGTGCTTGGTACCCACGGCTCTCCTCTGAGGAGCCTCCACTAGCACCCCGTTGGTCCTTTCCTCCCAGTCCCGCTTCTGCTGGCCAGTTGACCAGTTCTCCTGGGGGCAGGTTATCTGGTTCTCCCTGGATTTTTCAGTACCCAGCACAACGGGGCCCTGACCTCCTAAGAAGGTTTCTTGGGGTGATCTTGTCTCCCCTGATGAGGGTTTGCTGCCCTCTTCTTCTGTGAGGTTTACAAGAAAGAGGATAAACCACATCCAGGAGGATCTGGATCCTTCAAGGTTTGGGAGGAGGACCACAGAACTGGGATGGGAGGGGAAGGGAAGGGTGTCACGGCCCATTCAGATCTCTCAAATTCACAAGACAAGGTACTCTGTGATTTAAACTTTATTTCATAAACTCTTTAAGAAATAACGTAGACAAACGGGCTCAATCTCCTCTTATTGTCCAGACTAGTCTACCACGTGAATTCACCTATTCACCGTTCAAGTCACAAGGCTTCATAACTTATAACCCGTAACTCTTAATACCATATAGCTATGAGCAAAAGAAAAGAATTAATTACCCAGCTGATGGCGAGCGCACTCGTTCTTCCTCCTCTGTCACGGTGCAGGTCCCCTGTCTCACTCTGAGAAGCACGAAAGCCTCAGCAGTCCTGCTGCTGTTAGATCTGCTTCCAAAGCTTTTGGGGTAAGCTGATGTTTTATACCCTCCAGCTTGGAGATTTGGTCTCTGCCATTTCCATAAGTTAGTGGATTCTGAAGAAACTGCCTGACAAAAGGCTAGTGACTGCTGGGGACAGCAGTCTGCACGTGATCATGGCTCCATCATGGTCCTTCAGCTCTTTCTGGACACCTGTCCTGGCTACTTGGTGCTCTCGCTTTGACTTACTGGTGCTACAGCCAACACACCTCAGGCCTTAGCATGAGCTGGGTTTGCCAAAAACTAAGCGGGATCTGAGTGACCAGTCACAAAGGGTCAGCAGACCCACTGGGGAGAGACCCAGCTGCCCTGCCTGAGAAGGTAAAAGTGACTGAAGCCCTTGGAACCCCACTGTCACCTTCTCTGCTGCACAGGAGAGGTGGCCGGCAGAGAGCGGGAGCTGTGTGGTTGCACAAGAGAGATGTGGGGCAGGGTCTCAAAGTGGTGTCGGGAGCACAAGAGCTTTCCAGTGCTCACAGGGCCCTCCCCTCCTTCCCAGTATGAAGACCACATCCATCCTGCCACGATGCTGCTGAGGCTGGGCCTCCCCCATCACTTAGGACCAGCTCTTTAGCATTAGGGGCGTTCAGATCACAGAACCACAGAATCACATGGGCTTGGAAGGGACCTCTGGAGATCATCAAGTCTAACCCCTCTGCCAAAGCAGGTCCACCCAGAGCAGGTTGCACAGGAACATGTCCAGGCGAGTTTTGAATGTCTCCAGAGAAGGAGACTCCACCACCTCTCTGGGCAGCCTGTTCCAGGGCTCTGCCACCCTCAAAATAAAGAAGTTCCTCCTCGTGTTTAGGTGGAACTACTTATGTTCAAGTTTGTGCCCGTTTCCTCTTGTCCTGTCCCTGGTCACCACTGAAAAAAGACTGGCCCCATCCTCCTGACACCCACCCTGTCAGTATTTATAAGCATCGTGTGTGTGTTGAGGCAGTGTTTTCTCCCTCCATTTAGCACCACTCTTCAAGGAAATGGTATTTTCCGGGATCACGGCCCCCTTTCTACAACGGCTTCAGTTTTTATTTCCGAGGGCCTGGTCTCAGTTGCCCACCTGCAGAAGGGCTGACAGAGTTTATCTTGCCTTCAGTCAGCACTGGAGGCTGCTGATTAAAGCAGAAAATATGAAGGGTCTTAAAAAATTAAGGTGCATCGCTGCTATCAGCTGCTCCCTTCCCTCTCTCGAGCTGGGAGGATGGATGGCTCTGACGGCATCCCGCCGGCCCGAGATACTGGGTGTCTCTGGGGGTCATTCCCGGGGCAGAGCCGAACAACTTGAGCCTCAAGGGGGGGGTGATGTTTAAACAGGGGAACCGAGGGACCCCGTGGGGCTGGAGCGAAGGGTAAACAGGACAGTGATGGCTCCTGGGGAGCAGAGACTGAGGATGAGCGTGTCCCTGGTGGGAGGGGGCTGTCGGCTGCCTGCCATCGCTCCCCCCACCCCAGCCAGGATGATCTCAGGGAGTGGGAATCCGCACGCAGCCCCGGCACGGGGTGACAGGCAGGGCAAAACGAGGTGGCACCCCATGGGAGATCTGGGAACTTTGGGTCCTGTTCTGATTTTTTTCATGCCCTGGGACACCCCCAGGAGGGGCAGGCAGCAGCTGGGCAGAGCAGGGGGGCAGCAGGGAAAGCAAAGGTGTTTGCAGACAAGTGGGTGTCCCCCCGGGGTCAGAAAGGCCCAGAGAAAGGTGTGGGAGAGGCCGGCTGATAGGAAAGCAAATAGTTTGGCTGCCTCCACGGAAAAGTACCTGGTCTGTTTTGTTTCCTAGATTCGTGATGAAGGATAAGGATTTGGGAGAACGGGAGGGAGAGCTGCAGTTAATCCACTGATTAACCTGAGGAGAGATAGGCAGACGCTAAATCAAAGCAGAAGGGCAAGAGAGAGAAGTCAGTACCACCAACCCAAACAAGCACGGGGATGGCTCAGCTCTGGGGAGGTTTAATTGTGGAGATGAAAGCTGTGGGGGCAAGGTTAGAAGCACGATGGGAAGCCAGAGAAGCAGGGAGCAGCGTGAGAGAGCGGAGACAGAGAGGGGAGCAGGGTGTGAGTTCCCAGAGGGAAATGACAGGGACATGGTGGGGTTTCATCCGCTGGAGTGGGGTGGTTGGCTGGGAGATTGTGGCTGAGGAACCCGACCAGGGAGATGCTGATCAGTGAAGGTGCTGGGCTGGATGGCAATGACATCTGCAGGACTCGTAGCAGTAGGGGTAGGACAAACCCCCGACTCCGCCAATCCATTTTATTTGGGATGGATTTGGGACCAGATCTGAACTTTGGGGATTGGACCTGATGCACAGAGGGATGAGAGGCTGCGGGAGATAAGGGCATATCCAGTTTCATGGGATCTGGCACAGCTTGGGGCTGAATAAAGCCAGAGAGTGTGATTTGGGTTCGGCACTGCCATGAGCGAAGTTCTCTCCTTCCTTTTAGAGCTCAGGCTTGGCAACCCCACAAACACCACGGGAGCAGCCTAACACCACGGCTGGGCAGAGGAACGGGTCCCCTGCAGAGATGGCTTTTCACATGCCATGGCTATGAGCACAGAGGCTGAGAACATGGCTCAGGAACGAGCAGTGGGGCAGATCCAAGGTGTCCCGCAGGGAGGTCTCCACGCAGGCAGGCTGAGGAGCATCCTGAGGATGGGCTCCTCCGGCTGCCGCTGGTCCTCGGTGGGCAGCCCACTGGTTGTCACAGCATGGCCACCAGCTCGCTTAGCGTCCTGGCCAAAATCCTGCCCAAATCCACCTGCTCCGAAGCTGTGTGGGACAGGTCTGCTGGCATTCTGGCATTCCCCAAGGCGATGGGTGGTGGCAGTGTCCCTGCCGTCCAGATGTTGAGCCTCGTGTCATTTAAATACGCGTCTGGACAGAGACAAAAGAAGGGACGGAGAAACCCACCCTAAATCAACTCGTCCTTCCCTCTGTGGCTAAAGCTCTTCTCCTGCTATTGTGTTGCTGGATTTAATCGCTAGCACATTGCTGCCCGGCGTGGGGAGACGCGTGCGAGATGCGGTCCTGCCGGCTGCGGTCAGGGCTCTGCGGCATCGCCGGGGCTTGGAGGCATTGGCAGGGTTCCTGCGTGTCTCCGTGTGCGCCTCCGTGCTCCTCGTGCGTGCACGACGCGTGTGCACGCACACGGGCACACACACACACACACACACACATGTTTCTGCTTTGGTTACTATCATTACGATGTATTTACCGCCGCGCGTTTCACGAATACGCTATTTATACTCCGATAGAGTGTGTCATGCTTTGCATTAGTCCAGCCAAATTACGACTTCAAAGTTCTCAAGTTCGGCGGGGGCTCCCCGTCTCTCCCCGGCGGAGGGGCAGGCGCAGGTCTGAAAGGTTTCTTATTTATTTTGTTCGGTACGAGGCTGAGGAACCGCTTTCCATCTGGAACCATGTGGAATTTTTTTGCATTTGAGATATTTAGCCTGACTTTAATTTGAGTCGAAACGTCTGATATTTCTGATAGTAATACCATGCCGGGGGTGCGGAGGGGGGGGAGGACCAAAGGCACCCCCCCCCCCCCACTCCTTCCCCTCCGCAGAGGCACTCCAGCCGGTCCCTGTTAAGCGATTCCTGGCATGCGAGCGGGCGGCAGACAGTAATGGAGAGCCTAATCAGATCTGGGGAGCTCCGAAATCGCTGGAGCGGTGGCAGAGTAAGTGGGTGTCCACGAGAAACCCAATAGTTCTCCATTCATTTTCCTCCTGGCCACCATCCATCCCGGGGCTGTGCGGTGCCTTCCCCGGCCGGCAGCCCCTCTGGCAGCGCTGCCCGTGGTCCCCCCCGGGGCCATTGGAGTGGGGCCGATGTGCCAGCGGGCTCTGCTGGGTGACTGCCACTGGCAGGGGCTGACAAAGGTTGACAAGTCTTTCTTTTACCCCCTTCTTTCTCCCCCCCTCCCTGGTTTTTGAAATGCCAGCGAAGTGCTTCTCCAATATATTATTTAAATCAGGAGAAAATGAGGCATTTGCCATTTATAACTCATTGGATTCATTAAAAGGCGACTGCATTTTCGCCGTGCACATTATTTGCCTCACTGCTCTTTTAAAAATACCGGGCAGAGAGGGACCCAGACACTGGTTAACCCTACTCAGACCTTCCCAGGTGAGTTTTCTTTAATCAAATATCAGGGCAGAAAGAGGAGAGAGCTCCAAAGTCTGTGTTTGGAGGCCACCCCTGGCTGCCCAAGCCCGTGCTGATGCCAGCCCTGTGATAGGGGACCTCGAAGGTCCAGCAGCTGCGTGGAGTTGGGTTTCAGCCTTGCAAGGGTTAAACAACAGTAGTCGGGAAAATAATCGCAAAATTAAAGTTCCCCTGCACCCTGGCCCCTTCTTTAAACTTCAATAATGTCTTTTAAGAAAATGTTACTTAAAAGAACGTTATATTATTGCAAATCAGATTTCCTGACTGGCGCAGACATTGCGAACAACTCGGTAATTTCGCTGCAGATCTTGAGATAAGGAACGACCTTTAACCCTCTGCTCCGCGGCAGGTTTTGGATGTCACAGGTATTAAGGAAATCTCCCTCCTTCCATGGAGGACCCCGACCGACTGGGAATGGGGAGGGAGGCTTGGCCATCCCGGAGCGCGGGATATATGGATGGAAAGGGGCCAGAACTGACGTAGTGAACTGGGGGTGATGGAGGAGGTGGGGGGCAGCAGGTCGGGACCAGGCACTCGGTCCAAAGGCTGGGGATGGAGCTGCCGTGGTGGGGAAGAACCTCCAGCCTGCCAAGCAGGAGTTCGTAGAGCTGCTTCCTGGCTCAGGCATTAAAAACTAGCTGGGTTGCTATAATCTGTATTAGATTTAAACTGTGCAATAAATGTTTCGGTTTATTGATGCCAGACTGCAGCCAATTACAGCTGAAGTCACCAATGGATCAGAGCATGATGAGAGACCAAGGGGAGGGAGCCTTGGGGGTGGCGGGGAGCTGGTCAGAGCTCACACCAGCATCCCGGCTCCCGGGTCATCAAGCCTTTCCTAAGTAGAAATCTTGCCCAGAAAAATCAAGCTGGTGATGGTGTTTCAGTCCCATCGCACGCTGCAAAGCCCTCAGGCCCTTCTGCTGAGCGTGTCTGCTCCAGAGGTGTTGGGAAGGCAGGGCATGGGGCAGGTGGGACCGCGTCCATCCGAGAAGAAGGGTGGCCACCTCCCAAGAAACGGGTGGCCAGCCGTGTCCCTCTCCCTTGGCTGCACCCAGTGGGGGGTGGGAGCAGGGTGGGAGAAGCATGCTGGAAAATCTGCATCTCCATCTGGGATTTGCATCTCCATCAGCCGGTCACTTCATCCATTGCGTTGTACCCCTCAGCAATTTGGCTTCACAAGCACGAACTCCAGAGCACGAGAGTTTCTACTCCTTTCCTGTCCCTTCTTTCCCTTTGCCAGTTGTGCTCTCTTCTGTCCCATCCCTCTTTTGCCGTTGTTTTCGGCTGCTTTCCCCTCCACCCGGATGGCACGATCCCTTCGCAACGCTGCCAGGACCCGGGCTCCTCTGGCCAGCAGATGTTCCTGGCAGGTAGGAGGTCTGGGGCTGGTTTGCTGACAAGTCAGGACCACACATCAGGGCTGACTCCTCACCGCCTCCGCCGCGGGAAGGGCAGCCTTTCTGCCATGTGTTTGCCTCCGCACTTGCCAAGGACAGCTTGCATTGGCCAAGGGCCTGATGAGCCACCACAGGATTGCGGCCACCCTAAACCCCAGCGAGTTCGGCCTTCAGACGGTGCAAAAAAAACCCAACCCAACCCCAAATCCCGTCTCTCTGCAAAACAAAGACGCAACAGAAGATGAAAGACCTCGTTGCTGGAGGCAGAGTCAGAGCCTCTCTCCCTGGAGCAGCAGAGTTCCTCCTGGGTGATGCTCAGAAGGGGATGCTCAGAGGTCAGATCCTCTGGTGGGATGCTCAGAGGTCAAAATTCCGGAGTCCAAAGCAGGGAGCAGCACCATAGACAAACCCTCACCCCTTCCCAGCTCCATGAAAGTCTGAGGAGGTCTACGGATCACTGAGCAGCAGTGAGTGGTAGGTGTAAGCCCAGAAGATAAGACTCACGGGGTGAACTCCTCTCTGGCTGGGACTAGTGCCAGGCTCGTTGCATCCCAGGGGAGTTTTCCCTGCTCCCCACGGTGCTGTGCTGGACCTCGAATGCCCGAGCACGCTGCTGAGCCTGGCAAGACGTCGGCTGGAATAGGAAGTTAGCGTCGAAGCCAGAAGGATGCAAAAAAAAAAAAAAAAAAAAAAAAGTGCATTTCCAGGGCCCCTGCCATGGGAGGATTAGAGTAAAACCCACAGATTTCTCAATATTTTCCTGACCCAAAGTGCTGAGTTTGTTTTGCCGTGATTTATGGGATCCTGTTACTCGCTCTATGTGAATAGCGAGACAGTCACTGGGGATTTATTAAAACATTCACAAGTCCCAAAACTCTGTCAGATTTTTGCATGAGTAATAATTTGCCTGAAAATTTGGAGGGGAAGGCAAGTTACTTTGCTACTCCTCGTTCATTACCCCGGCGGCCGGGAACGCTCCCTGGCATCCAGGCGAGGAGCCGGCGGGAGGGCACGTGCCTTGGCCGGTCGGCCCTGAGCGAGGAGCCACAGAAAGCCAAAGCCAAGACTTTTCAAGCCACCCAGCAGCTGAGCTGGGTGGCTTTTCCTCCCAGCTATTCAGCGTATGGGACTAACGGGGTCCTCTAGGAGGAAATCAAGCCCAGGTGACAAACATCTCACGTCTCCTGATGGGCACCTCGCTCGCCGTTCATCTCCCACAGATGCCCGGTTCCGTCTAGCATCGGAGCTGACCCACAGCTTATTTTCCATCGCCTTAAGCTCCAAATAAACACCAAGCAGACCTACATTAAAATAACATTAAGAAACAATCCAAACCATGAGGGGAAGGAAATTCCTTTTTTTTTTTTTTCCCCCTTCTCTATTTTAATTCGGATGGAGCTTTTTTTGGTCTGAGTCCTGGCAAACAAACAGCTGAGATCAGTTCTCAATTAGGTGCTTTTGGCCTCTCCGAGCGATGAGAAATGACCTAGCTGATTTCAGTCATTTCCCCCAGCCCCTTACAGAAAAAGCTCTTGCAAACTTGGATTCTGGGGCTGAGAGCTGACGTGCTGAATTTCTCTTTGCTGCCACTGCTGCCCACCTGGCAATGAGGAGCCTGAGCCCCCCCCCCCTTTATCCCCCACCTCAGTTCACCCTTCCAAAACCCTGCCAGCACCCCGAGGCTGCGTTTCCTGGACCTCACCAGCCAGGCTCGATGTGGTCTTGGGGCTGAGTGGGACCAGCATGAACATGAGACACCTCCAAGGAAGGTCCATCAGATGCGGGGAGTCTCTGGCAGCTGCTTTCTCCCTCGATCAGCAGCAAACCAGGCCCCTTGGGCAGAGGTATTAATATCAAATAGTCACTTATTGGTTTTAAAGAGACTATTCTGTTTTTCCTTTCTCCAGGAAAAAGGCACTTAGCGTTGTCCTCGTTAAATCTCACGTGGGGTAAAATTAGCATCCCCCAGAGGAACCCCTATCTCTGCATCTTGCCTTCTTACTCCCATCCTGTTCCAGGTTGCTAAACGGCGTTGCTTTTAAATATCTCTCAATGGTGGAAGCCACTGCCTTCCTGTGACGGTGAGGTCGACCCCCACGAGAAGCAAATCGGAAAGGGACTGGAGGAATAGTGCTCGAGGAGCAGCGAGGACTTCGAGGTGGCTTTCGGGGGGGACCAACTCACGGCCGGCGTGCAAGCGCTCTTCAAAGGGCTGAAGAAGCTGCCCACAGCAGACGGTCCCCACCGGCCAGCTGTGCCAGGGAATTTTGGAAGCATATCACAAATTCCTATCGGAAAAAGAGGCCGGAGAGAGGCTACAACACAAAGAACGGCAGCAGAAGAGGCAGTAGAAGGAACCGAAAGCACCGAGCAAAGCTGTTGTGTCTAACAGGAATCCTGACCCCTGATCCCAGCTCCCCTCTTTTATGTTTTTCTGACTTCAGCACTATTGTGGGCAGAGGCCTTTGAATATGATTTATTTGTTTGTCTTGGCATCCAAACAAGGAATCCTGAGACCAGAAAAGACGACCAAGAGCCCACTTCCGAGTTCTCCTTCCCTTTCAGCCCGCGTGTGCACACACACACACACACACACACACGAGATGCCCTGTGTTGCTCTCGGGGGGGGCTTTGTCCCAGGCAGTCGGGGGGGGGAAAGGAGCGTGCAAGAGTTGATCGTCTCAGAACAATACCCTCCGCTGGCCCGTGGCCCGAAGGGTTGGACTCTGTTGCTCCCAGTGTTGGGGAAATGGGGCCGGAGGAAAAGCACCTCCATCTCTCAACCCATCAATACCTGCATCGCAAGAAGGAAAATGGGGGGTGGGGGGATGCTGAACAACACCCTCCCCCCCCCCATCTCCTCCCCTGCCTCTCCAGGGAGCCAGGCTGAAACCAAACCCCCCCCAGGAGCAAGCGGGACGAGGCGGGTTGCAGGGTTTGGCCCAACGACGCTATCAGAAACGACTCCAGCAGCTTTTTGGTGCAGTTCCAAAAGCCTTTTTTTTTTTTTTTTCTTTTCTTTTCTTTTCCCAGCTTTTTTTTGCCGTTGGATTGCAGAGGATGATTTAAAGCCAGAGCCAGCTATCTACCAGAATGAAACAGTTTCACAAATTGCAAGGCCAAAGGGACCATTAGATTACGCAGTCCAACCTTCTGTAGAAGACAGGCCAGCTCTACTCTGTCTCATTAGTGCCTTAATGCTCGCTATTGCTGCAACCGCTTCCTTCTGCTGATAGCTTCTTCCTCTCCCCAACCCTCTCCCAGACACCACAGTTCTCACTGTCAGCCGGGTCCAAGACTGAGGAGAAATAAAGTCACCTCGGGCAAGAAAACCAGCTTTCAGCTCAGAGGCATAACAGCTTTCAGGTTCAAGGGGCTCCGCTGTGGTTCTTTCTTCTCCCCTGCATGTTTTTCTCATGCTTAGTGTGAGGTCCAGGGGTGATAACTGGAGTGAAGATGGGCTCTGTTGGGGATGTCACTCGGGAATATGTGGGCATGATGTGCTGAATACTGGCAGGAGGTTTATGTCCATTTAGCCCTCTGATTGCAAGGCAGGCTCTTCTTCAACTCCACATCATCCTTCATCTGTATAACAATCTGTGCTGGATCAGCTCTCAGAGGAGGCCATTCCCATTTGGAGAGCATGCTTTTTTGTGGGCCCAAGGTCCAGAGGGGACAGGGCAGTGTCCTGCTATTCCTGGTGAGGCTCCAGCTCTGCAGAAACAGCTCGGAGCACAGCACAGGGGTCACCAAATATTCCCCCATCTTCTGGCTTGCAGGAGAGAAAGGATGAAAGCCTGGGGAGCTTCTGCAGTGAGAGCTAGGTTGCCTGGCTCCTGCTCTTTGGCCAGTAAACCTCACCATCACCAGCTGATGCTTTCTGGAAGCCGTGTCACGTAGTTGGGAAATGTATATTTATTTCTCTTCCTTCCTCCATAGTGTCCCCTCTCAGCTCAGGAACGTGACACTGAATTTTCTGCCTAGAATATGCTGCTCTGTTTGAACAGGTTTTTCTATTCCCTGATCACTCACCGTCTCCGCGGCACGAGATTTATTGACTTTTATTTATTTATTTTGACTTAGTCATTTTTCATGTGGGACAGAGCAATGTGCCGAGTGAAGACGGCCTGGGAAGCCCTCTGCGTGAGTCACGGCCTTAAGCCTTTGAGCTGCTTTGTTTCCTTTGGTTTAATTTCTTGACTGCAGTAAACACGTTGGACAAAGCTCCACTTGTTCAGGGATGGCCAGGGCTGGTGCTTCAGGGGGTCAGATAATGGGGTCCAGCCACGGGTGGGAAGAGCAGAGCGTTTCTGTGTTGGCAGCTCAGGCTCCTCCTCCACCATCTCCGGAGATCATCACACCCTGGTGATGCTGAGACCCTGCTCCTTTTGCAGCTCTTCTGGCACTCTTGGATGAGCTGAGGCTCGGGACGTCAGGAATTCGTGCTCCCAAGCCATGTACCAGGGTGCTCATTCACAGCCCATATGGGAAACATGAATTTTGGCTCCTTGAGCCGCAGTAGCTCTCCCAGTCTGTTCCTCCAGCTCTTAGTCATGCCTTTCCTTTCACGCTTGAGTACCACTGGCAGAACCTGCTGCTAAAACGGGGCTGGTGAGTGGCTCGTGATGGGGCTGTGGGGCTCGCTGGGGACCAGAAGATGTCCCTGTCGTTTCTGTTCACCAGGGAGCAGCTGGATGGTGCACGACGAGGGGTTTGGAGATGAACCAGCATCTCCTGGGTTCTGGGTGTGCAAGGACCATGGCGCACCATTGCTCCAGCCCCTGGTAAGGTGTGCCAGCCCCTTGCAAACGCCTCCAGCCAGCGCTTTCCCTCTCCCTTCTGTCAGAGCAGCTGGCCGTGGGGCTCTTCCAAAATGGTTGGCTGCTGGTGAGGAAATCGTGCTGGAAGAGCCTCTTCCAGATGTGCACAGCTGTGCGCGCACCACTGCTGCTCCTTCCGCGGCGCCGGCGCCGGCCTCGCCGTGTGCCAGGCTGCGCGGGGAGGCGGGGGGAGCCGGTCGAGGGGACGGAGTCTGCGTCCGTCAGGCCACGGTGTCACCTCGTGGCACGTGGCGGGGCCGTGGGGACAGGAGCTGCTGCCGGTCGGCGGTGCCTGCCAAAAGCAGGCACATCCCCAGCACGTCCCCCTGGGGGGGGTTTCGCCCCGCCGAGTTCTGACGAAGTCCAGCGAGTGGGACTTCCAGTATTTCCTTTGGCAGAGGAGCCTCCGACCTAATTATCTCACTCTTACATCATTTTTTGTTTGTCTAAGCTAAGATTTCCCTGGCTCGTTCTCACCCTGATGCTTCTGGTTTTGCCCTGTGTCTTTGCGTGTGACTGTTCTCCTTCCATCAGGCACCTGTAGGTACCAGCAGCCCTCCCCTCGCCTCCTCTACCCCCAGTGTGATCATCAGAGTCAGAGTGTTTGTGTCTTTACTGGACCCCTGACCCTGCAGGGATGATGCTGCCAAACTTTTTTTCAAGTCTAATACTCCAAGCAGTCATTTCTCCTATTTCCAATGCAAACCTAGATTACACTGGGAAGCAGCGCCTTTTCTGGGGACCGAGAGTGTTAAAAGGACACATCTGTTGAGGATAGTTCCTCCAGAACATCCCTCCTGGTTGCTTTCAAGCAACATCGCTGAGGGCCAGATTCTACAGGGTGGGGAGTCATCTGGATGCCCTTTTTTGCCCCAGAAAGTGCAGTATTCATCTGCAGGTTCCTCCAGTCCCCTGCTCTCTCTGAAGCATCTCCCACAGCAGCTTTCCAGTGAGTTGGAGAAGAAGCCTGTGCCCGGGACACACTCCTTCTGCCATGCACAGGAGCGCAGGTTAGATATACATATTAGAGAACCAAATGATAGTGATTTTTTCCCCTCTCCTGGCTTCAGATTGCTCCCAACAGAAAGGTCCCACTACATAAAGCATTAGTCGCACTAATGAAGCATCAAAGACCTTTCTCGTGGCTTCTCCTGGAAAATGGCCAAATGAGAGAGAGAGAGCAAAACCAGGAGAACAAAGGTTGGGGGACGTCCCCGTGAGGATGTTGTACATGGGGATGGGCACGAGTGGGTGCGGAGGAAGGAGACAGTCATCATCCCCTCATGGAAAACAACCCTGGGAGTAACTTCTGAGCTTCAGCCTGTGCTGACGCGTGGGCTGGAGAGGCAAGGGACCAGGGCATTCCAAGCCACTTCCTGTGGCTTTTCCTCGGCCACAGCTTTGATCTATTTTTACCAAAAACTGCTGAAAGGGGGGGAATCAGGTCACTAGCCATTTGCAGAGCTTGGCAGCGGCCGGGCAACGGAAGCCAAGGGGAAGCAGGGCTTGGCCAGGCTTCTCCAGCCAGCAAAGGCAGCTGAATGCAGGGATGAGACCCCCCCCATCCTCTCCTGCACCCCTCCTTTTCCAACCCAGGAGGGAGGGAGGAGGCCAGGTAGGGAAAGGGAAGAAGCAGCAAAGAGCTCTAAGTCATCCCCTTGGCCAACCGGACCCCCGTTGCTTCAATGTTGTTTTTTTTTCTTTTTTCTTTTTTTTTTTGTTTTTTTTTTTTTTAATCACATTAGGGAAGGATGCGTTTGTTTTTTCATCTCCGGTTGTTGTGTCCCTCGGGGCCCCCTCGCTACAGCTCCTTTGTTTGTGAGCTGAAAATACTTCCACGACCAAAGCCTGGCCGAGAAATCCTGGAACAGGTTGTAAATCTCCAAGGCCGGCCGATTGACACACACCTGCTGGCTGCTGGTATGCAGCTGGGGAGAGGGGGGGAAAGGGGAAACTTGTGATTTTTATTTTTTTTTCCCTTCTTTTTAATAAAACTAGCATGATTCTCATTCAGATTTTCAAAAGAAACCGTGTTATTGCAAACAGGGAGGTAGCGGCAACCGTCGGCAATGGCTTTCCCACCTTTTCAAAGACCAGCAGCCCGGGCTGTGTCCCGTTTCCCCCGCTGTGGGCAGGCAGAAAAACAACTGGATGGAATAACAGAGATTAGAGGTGATGTCCCTGGTGGGAACGAGGGACATAGGACCAGGAGGGGATGTCCAAGTGGTGGGAATCCCATCCTAGGGTGTGAGCAGGAGGAAGCCCACGGGATGCTGCAGGGAGGGGTCAGCCCAGCGTGAGTAGCGGGTTGTTGGATGAGTGGGACCTAGTGAAGATTGTTGGGACCAGAGCAGATGAAAATAAACTTTACAACAGCGGCCTTTCTGTGGAATCGGGCTTTTGAGTTGTTTTTTGGTGGAATGGTTGTTTGTGACCACCCTAAACAAAAGGAAAATGGTGTTTGTTCTCTTTTTTTTTTTAATTGTGTGGGGATAAAACCCTAATACGGCAATAGCAATAGGTTTCAAACAAAAAGATTTTTATTTAATTGGCATCTTTCTGCCACAGGAAAGGAAAAGAAATCTGTGCCGAATTGCAGACTCTAATAAAAGCCTCATTTTGGGGAGTGATTCATTAACTTTACTGGGAGCGCGTTTAAAAAATAATTTAAGAAAGAAAAGAAAAAAGGGCCAAGATTTCCTGTGCCTGCCTGTAATATTAAACCTGCTTAAGCTACGAGGAGACGCCTGTGGATGTAATTGCACGTTTCCAAAAGCCTGCGTCCGCACAGCCGGCTCCAAATGGACTCTGAAGCTGCAGCGGTTTCCCCAGCTGCAGAAGGGGCAGGAAAAGGGGGGAAAAGGAAAAAAAAAAAAAAAAAAAATCTGATGGGCAGGCATTTCTGTCCCTTTTTATTTTCCCAGTGTGTGCAAGATGCAGAGTCATGCCTTTGCCCGCCTCTCTCTTTTTCCTGGATTCAGATTAAAACAAGCAAATGGCCACAAGCCCATATGGTCAGTGGTCCCAGCACATAAGCTGCTTGTTCAAGCTGAAGTCGCTTTCCCTCAAGCGCTGCAAATGGGGGCTTCAGCAGTTCAGGGGGTTTCTAGGCACCCCCGGCAAATATTAACGAGGATAAAGCAATTAGGCAATCTGTGACGCGATGGTGCTAGGTCTTTGGTCCCTAGGGCAGGTGCCAGCCCAGCCCTGTCGTTGCCCATTGGGGCTCAGCCAGGGCTTTCAGCCCGGGACAGGCACGTGGTGGAGCTGGGTGATCTCCTTTCAATGGAGGAGGAATTTTTCAACAAAGTGTGGGGGGTTTTTTGGGGGGGTTGGGTTTTTTTGGTGTTTCTTTTTTTGTTGTTATTGAAAAATGCTGACGCATGGAAATCAAAACCCTTTGTGGAAACATAATGATTTCAACGAAAATTTAGTTAGTGAGGATTTCCTCGAGTTCGGGACGGAAATTCTCGTCAAAATGAGTGAAAATGACTCCAAAGCCCTGCTTCTGCCCGATTCCCAGCGTCTCCAGCTGACGCTGTCACGGTTGTCCCCACCGATGCAGAGGGACGAGCCACGTGGCAGCATTGTCCGTGCGGGAAGCTCGGAGCCAAGTCTGTGCTCATCAGCCTCCAAGCGGGGGGCTCTGGGACTTGGAGGGGGGGGCGGACACGAAACGGGAGCCAGGCAAAGGCAACGGCTCCTCTCCAAGGCAGGAGCACGGGCAGGGCTGCGGGAGGGGACAAGCCCAACACCCCTCTGTGCTGCATCTACATTTTCCTACTTCCACTTGGATGAACAATCGCACTGGGCTGAATCACTGGAGAGGAAAAAAAAAAAAAGGAAGCCACCGACACCCTGCAGTTAGCAATGAGAAAGCTAAATATAGCTCTTACTATGGGCTGTGTGATAGAGAAAGGGAAAGGAGAGGGAAAAAAAAAAAAAAAAAGGAGTAAGCATGATGATGCTCAGTCACTTTGGTTAATCTGATTACACCCAGGAAGATTCAAGGAACATTATCCATTTCCCGGCACTCTCCCTCCTCCCGGGATGCTGTACCAATCCTGTTAGCACCTCAGCATCCAGGTCAGGTCCTCTCTTCGAGAGCCTTTGCCTCCTGAAGTGTTTTCTCAATGATGTCCCAGTCTCAGATCCTCCTCCCATCGCCCTCACCCCTAAAATAAATGTTCCTCTTAGGATGCTCCCAGTCCTGGGTTCGTTCTTCCCTACTATCCCCTCTCTACTCTGTGTCCCCATCTACTTCTGTCCATCCCCAAATCCAGCTCCTGTCCCCTCCCACAGCCAGTGCGGTGCTGAGAGGTAGAAAAGGATGGAGTAGGCTCCATGGGAAGGGAGATATCCTTGGCTAAGTCATAAACTGTGATTTTATTTTATTTTTTTTAAGAGGCATTTCAAATCAGTCACATTTGGGGCAGATTTCCACAGGAAATAAAAGCAAAAGGCATATCTCTGCAACCAGAGCCCCTTCTTGGAAAATGCTGAGCATCTGTTCCACGTCATGGGAGAGCAAGAACTTCTCAATAAGATAAAATAAATATAATTGGAAATTGAGGGGTTTTTTTCGTTGTTGTTGTTTAATAGCAATACATGGTGTTTGTCTGTACCCGTGTTCTCAGAAATGGCTGTGCCGTGTGGAGCGGATTGTTTCCTCAGCGTCTGCCTCAGGCAGATACCAAACATGGGAAATTTCAGCCCAATTGATTCAAGTCTGGCAAAGCTCTGCACGAGTGACTGCAGAGCCTCCTGATGGGAAGTGTCAGGCAAACTTAATCAAGAGTGGTGGTACCACAGAAAAGATTGTGCTCTAAACCCTGGAAAGTTGGCACGGCAGCACAGTGTGCTCACTCTCTCTTTCACATCTAGATGTTGGAGAGTTTGGGGTTTTTCGCTGCATTGTTCCACTCCTTTTTTATTATTATTATTTATTTATTTATTTCCTTTTTTTTTTTCCTCTCTGTTTTTTTTTTTTTTCCTTTTCTTTTTCCCCCCACCCAATTTCTGGCTCTCGCGGCTGCTTGGCTGGAGTGAGGCGTGCCAAGGTCTGGATGACAGATCATCTTGTAGCATCTGCTAGGAACTGATAAGAAGGGAGCCTGATAAGCCTAATGTGCTGCTCCTGCTGGACAGTGGGAAGATGCCTTTGTCTGGGGATGGGGGATTCTTTTCCCCCGGGGCTGAACCCAGAAGCCGTCGCGTGCCAGGGATGGAGGCTGGGCTCCAGCCAAGCACCCCAAATTGGAAAATCAGGCTGAGGGTTTGGGAGCCTTGGGCAGCCTCTGCCTTTGAGTGTGGTGTTTTCTTTCGAGGCTGTTGACTATTTCACGAGGTTAAACACATATGTAAAAGCAAACCACAACCCCAACTAGTCATTCTGCCTTGAGTAAGTGTCTGCAGTTTTTTGGAAGAGATAACAATGCTGTCTTTGTTTCCTCCTCGCTTCCCTCCCTCTCTACCTCGCTTTTTTTTTTTCGTTCCCCCTCTCCTAGCATGTAAACCATGATAGCAACAATATTTCATTCCACAAATAGTCCGGGAAATGGGGCCGAGCACATGGGTTGGGCGATGGGAAGGCAAATACCAGTTTGAACCAAAGAGACAGGAAAGTTTGCTGAGCACAAGATGCCATCGCTCCGCCGGGCCGTCTCCAAAGCGTGACAGGAGCTGGTGTGGTCTCTGTGTGAGAAGGCATAAGGACGGCCACTAAACAGCCTATTTTATTCTCCAAGGTCTTGTTTTACAGGGAATGTCACCACAGTGTCTGCCTAGCTTTCATCTCTTCCTGTTTTCAACTGAAAGATTGATCTGGCATAAAATAACGACAGTCTGGTAGAGCAACTCCCTCTGAATTCTGTGGGCAGAGCTCTGATCCGAGCCCAGCTGTTGTCCATAATAATAATTGTTTCTTAGAAAGGCCTTTGCGCTGCTTGAACATGCTCCAGTGTTTTCCCTTGATGATAAAACTCGGTGGGCTGCATTGTCCACGGTGCCTTGGGGTCACCCTGGGAGCGGGGAGGGGGCTGCCCAGCCATCTCCAGCCCAAGACATTGCTGTTGAGCAACAAGGCTTGAGAGCACATGAAAAATAATGTCCGACTGGAATACTCGGACCCATATGAACCTTCCCAAAGAGCTGTTGCTCTTGGGAACTAACACAATCTCACGTTCCTCTGTGTGAGCAGCTGCGGACCAGCCAGTTGCATAGACCTGGTAGTCTGGAAGTCTGGACCAGCTCAGATCATAGAATCATAGAATCATAGAATTGTCTGGGTTGGAAGGACCCTTAAAGATCATCTAGTCCAACCATCAACCTAACCCTGTCAAAAATCACTAAACCATATTCCTAAGGACTGTGCCAACCTGTCTTTTGAACACCTCCAGGGATGGTGCCTCGACCACTTCCCTGGGCAGCCCATTCCAATGCCCAATAACCCTCTCCATGAAGAAATGTTTCCTGATATCCAATCTAAACATCCCCTGGTGCAACTTGAGGCCATTGCCCCTTGTCCTATCTCCTGTGACTTGGGAGACGAGACCGACCCCCACCTCTCTACACCCCCCCTTCAGGGAGTTATAAAGCATGATAAGGTCTCCCCTCAGCCTCCTCTTCCTCAGACTAAACCCCAGCTCCCTCAGCCTCTCCTCATAAGACTTACTCTCCAGACCCCTCACCAGCTTTGTTGCCCTTCTCTGGACCCACTCCAGCACCTCAATGTCTTTTTTGTGGTGACCTGTTCGGGCTCCCCTAAGAAAAATGGAGATGGTGCTTTGATTGTTGCCCACAGGCAGAGATGAGGACATGAGCTGGACCACACCTATGCTTGGTTATGACCACACTGATGCTCACTGAACCCTTTGACCGGCCCATATTCTTCCCGAGGTGAAGACCTGCCATGGAGTCTTAAAAACAACCTAGCCCCCTTCAGTATCTTCAGTGACTCCAACTAGTTTGGACCCGGGCTTTGGGCACTCAGGGTGGCCCTGTCACCCTAGCACCTCCAAAAGTAGACTGTGGCTGTCCAATGCAGACATCTAGCTAGCATATATTTTCAGAACAGATGGCACTTGTGCTGAAACATATTTCTAGATAAAATATCAAGTAGACCAGCAAGGAATGGGTTTGTAGGGTGAGTGGAGTAAGGAAATGTTTCATGTCACTATGAGGGCTCTTTTGCCATTTCTAGAGCCATACTAGAGTCAGTCTAGAACTGACCAAGGTTATGCTTAATCCAGAGCTGAACTACCCCAGAGCCAGGAGCTTCAAAGGCTGTGTCTTGTTTTACATCTAAATCTCTTTTATATAAGTGTTAGGCGTTTGTCCTTGCTCTGCAGAGTAACAGTGTCATGTGGACCTAGCAAGGGGATGAAAGGAAATGTGAGAGGCTGGATCCTGTCACTGGAGGCACACAGAGGGATTTTGGTCTGATGCAAAAAGAAGGATGATCTAATTCCTGATCCAAAGGAAGGATGGAACCCTAACGGAGAAGCATCCTGGACAAAAGATCTGTTATCATCAAATGAAAATTTTATTAAGCCAAGAGCTGCAACTTTGGTCTGAAATAAATCAATCCATTCCTGAAAATGACACCGATATTTCAAAATGTCTCATTTGACACAATTTTTGCCCAATCCTTGGCTGCTCCCTGAGCTCTGGATTCCTCTGGTATCAGACCAGGCTGAAGGGAAAAGGCTCTGGTTGAAGCCCTGGGAGACAAGGTGTTGACAGGGGAACTTTAAGAGGGGCGTGGGGGACCTCAACACCCTTTGGCAGAGTGTGAACAAAACTGGGCCAGAGATTTTTCAAACAAACAGTCTATCACAGAAGCCATACCCCCCCCAGCAGCATCCACCCTCCCCTCCGGCCGGCATGGCTGATCCCGCTGGATCCTGGAGCTCCACTGGAGCATCTTGCTCCTCACCACATGTTTGTCTCCCTCAGCATCCCCTTGGTCTGCAGTGTGAATCACCGTGGAGTTCTTTCCTTGGCTCACACTCTCAATTTTATGTGAGAGAAAAATAGTTAGTATCATATTTTTGTATTTTGTGTACTTGTTTTATTGGTTCTCATTAGCACGCTCTGATATCACCCAAATCAACCTTTTCCCTGTAGCTAGATCAAATTATTTTCTCTTATTAAAACAAACTTTGGGTTCATGTTGAAAGAAATTTATTGGAATTTTTATTGCGCTGGGAATTTTAGCTTTTTATGGAAATCCAGAATAAATATTGATATTACAGACTGAAAAAATCTGCTTTCTGGTCAGATCTAGTGTATCTGTTCCCATACAGAACAATATTCCCAGGCTCCTGACCAGCAGCATTGTGGTCAGAACTGATGCATAAATACATTAAAATAGCTACAGTACGAGCCAAAATGACCTCAGATTCTGTGGCAAATATATAGCACAAAAAATAAATAGATCCACCATACATTTTAACTGCAGTAAAGGAATCTGAGTGGGACCATGCTGGTTTAATTTCTGTCGTGTATTTAAAACCTACCCAGCTTCGGAGGGTCCCTTTGGTGTGATGTGGAGACAAGCTGGGGATGTATTGGGGATGCTCTGGTGTGGATGGAGCTGGGGCTGTGGTACAGCTGGAAGCGGGGTGGTGGGGGTGTTAGGACCCCCAGATGGTCCCAATGATGGGTAGAGGAAGGGGAAGATGCTCAGGAAGCTTGGGGAGGAGAAGAGGGAGAAAAAGGGGAAAGAAGACTCGATCCAGGCCAGCAGCAGCTCTGGTGGTGCCTACACGGGGGCGGGGGTGTTAATCCAACACCCGGAGTTGTGCCTGATATTTTATTTATTAGAAAAGAACCTTTTTCCATTCCCTGCTTCTCTCAAAAAAAAAAAAAAAAAGAAAAAAAAAAAAAAGAGAAAAGAAAAAGGAAAAAAAAAAACAACCCAAAATCTCTTAGGCTCATTAAAGGCAAATGTTCCCACTTAGGAAAAACTGAGGGTTTTTTCACCCGCTGCTTATAAGAAACAGCAGACAGCCGTGTTCTCCGCATCCCCGGCCCCTCCTCCCCTCCCGGCACCCCCTCGGTGCACCGCACACCCACCACCCCGCAGCTCCATCGGGCAGAGAATGCACACCAGCTTGGCTGTTGCGGCACGGTCAGGCTGTGGTGTCCACAGAAGTACCAGCAGAAAAGGATGCTGTGGCCCCTCAACATCCTCTTTGTCCCGAGATGCTCAGAGTTAATGAGTAATGGGGGGGGTGAAAGGGATGAGGGGGGTGGTGGTGGAGCCCCATCACTCTTGTCTCCTGAGGTCCTTTGGCTGGCACAGGGCAGAACTAGAAAGTGGCAGCAGTCGCTCTGCAGAATGGCCCTATCCCACTGCAGAGAAGGGCAGGATGATGCAGGGACCCACGTTTTTGGCCAGCTGTCCTCACCTTTCAAAACGCTGACCCCCGTGGATAGCGTTTGGACCCCCATGGAAATCCTGGCCGTCTCGGGGGCCGAGCTGATTTGCAGCATCTCAAAGCTGAAAAAATGCCGCTGCTCTCTTCGGGACACAGGAGGAAACGTGGAATGGAATAGCAACTTCAAAGCTGGGCTCCCCTTCTCCGGGTGGCAGGACCAGAGCTGGATGCTGAGCTAGCCCCCAGCTCGGGGTGAGCCCATGCGGGTTTGGTGGGGCAGCAGCACATCATTTTGTGCAGCCTCTGGCCACCTCCCAAAGTCCCCAAGAACTGAAACAGCGCACTGAATAGAAATGTGAGCTTGCAGGGAGCAAGACCAGCAAGGACTGGGAGGGAGGAATTACGAGATCCCAGTTGGCCAAAGACAAAAGTGGCCACAGATGAGATCTGAGAAGGGGGTTGAGGGAGAAAGAAGAAGCCATCAGGAATGGTCCCCTGTGAGAGGGACAGAGCCAGGGAGAGGGGCGAGCTGGGGAAGCGGATGGGCGGATGGAAGGGAAAGGCTCCGGGGGCATTTAAAAGAAATCCACCTCCATGGGGCGTGAAAATAAGCTTTGTTTTAAAAAGCAAACAAGCAAACACATGTTCAGCCCGGCTAAATACAAACTCCCAGAGTTATTATTTATTATTTCTACTGAGGCAACATTCAGGGACGTCCTTAAGATTGAAAGGGTTCCCTGTGCTCGACTTTGTAGCAACATGGAGCAAGAGACAGCCCTTTAGCAGGAGATCAGACACAACAAATAGGGAGTGAGGAGAAAGAATGAAGGGTGGGAAGACAAAGGAAACAATAACAAGGCTGTGTGTTTGCTCTTGCCAGCTATGTACACATCAAGAGGGGTTTGAATGCTGGATGGTTTAGCAGCTTCTAAACTTCTCTGTAAACCCAGCTTTTGAGCAAGAATAAAGTGGAAATAAATAAAAAACATTTCAATTAATAGAGCTGTACCACTCCCCTCCTTAGTGTTTCTATCCAAGTGCTCTTTGCAAGCGGGAACGTTTCTGCTGTGTGCTCCACACTTGCATACTAATGCAGCAGGGCTGTGAAATCAAGAGCTCACACCACCTCCCATTTAACATTAAAGTGTGATTACGGTCAGGAAAGTGATTCTGCAAGGGGGAGAGACACACTACCATCGCCGTAACAGCTCCTGGTTCCATGCTGCTTCCTTCTCGGTGGCTGATGGGTGAAAATGTGCTCTGCTTACAGCCTGGAAGATGATTTCCCTGTCTGCTGCCTGTCCCCAGCTCAGGTTGACGATTGAGAATCGAGGGGGTTCCTCACTCCTCTTCCTACACCATCCCACCACCA
>JAOTQQ010000090.1:0-25828 GCA_026546715.1 Gallinago undulata | reverse complement strand
GATTATTGGTTTGTGGTGGGGTGTTGTGCATGGGGTTGTGGGTGTGGGGTTTAGTTGGTGGGTGGCTTTTTTTTGTTGTTTTTTGTGTGGGGTTTTTTTGTTGTTTGTTTGGTTTTGTGGTGGGTTTTTTTTGTTGTTTGTTTGTTTGTTTTTTTAATGTGGTTGGACTCGATGATCTCAAAGGTCCCTTCCAACGACTAAGATTCTGTGATTCTGTGAGAGAAGGAGGAGGATAAACTGATTGTGATAGCTAAAGCTGAAGCCTGAGATGTAGCTGAAGATGATGGTGTTGCCAACAAGGTGCAACTAAATGTACATTTTCAGTAAGTGTACTTTTCCACACAGCAGCAGAGAAAACTCATGCATTGTTGGTTTAAGGTGCCATGCAGAGCCATCACAGCCTTCTCGGAGACTGGACTTTCCCTGTCTTCTGTGTTCTGAGAGAACAAATCTGGGCTCTGCCTGTGGTTTTCAGTGTGGGGGACCCATTTGATGTTGACCCATTTGATGTTAATTATCATAATGTCATCAGATGTTATTTGACAAGGGCACAGTCTGTGATCTGCTCTGTTTGAAGTGGTTTTGCTCAGCCTTAAAAGTCCTTGCTGACAGCAGATTCCGTCCTAATAGCTCATTCAACAGGAAGTGCTGGAGCTGTAAAGCTGGATTTTAATTATCAAGATGCAGACAGAAATTAAATTCTTTCCAGGAACTTCATTTCCAATGATAACATGAATATCAGAGTTCTGGAACCTCAGCCCATATAAACTTTTAAGCTGGTATGGTTCTCTTGACTTCTCATGGAGCTACCATGACTTTCTCCATGTGAGAATTCTCCCTGCTCTCTCTTTCTGCATCAGCTAAGGATCCTAAATCTTCTGACCATACAGAGAGCTCAACAGGCTGCACGTAAATGAGTAAATCCAGTCACCTCTGAAGCTGAAGGGAATGGTTCTGGAAAAGCATCATGATTCTCCGTGTACTGACAGATGTTTTACTCACTAAGTGCTCACCCCAGAAATGAAATACAATGGTTTTGTCTGACAATTTGTCAATGAAATTAAGGCTGGATTACATTATGCAATGGCCTCGTTCGATGTATATGGCAGTAAAACCACTTTAATTCTTTCAGAGATAGTGTCACACTTGTCAGTGAATTTCCTGCCTTTTGATGACCTGTTTTGGCACCTAGAACTTGTTACATTTATAATGAAGGAAAAATAATTTCATAATTTTTATTTGCATACTTTGTAACAAAATACTTTAATTTTGTATATAGGGGTGTGTGAAAGAGAAAGCAAAAGTATTGAGTAGCATCGCTTCTTGTGTGGGTGGGCAGATGCAAAACTTCTCCTGTATCCACCTTGCTGACGTACTTTACTGGCTGGTCCTCCAACTACTCCAGTTCTTAACTCAAAAAGAGTTCATCCAGTCTACCCGAAATATGATTGACTTGTCCATGATTTGCCCAAAATTTGATTGTCCAAATGGTTCCAATTGCAGATTTTTTCATTTCAGCTCTTGCTTTCAGCATGCCATGAAGGGCAATGTGCAGCAGTCATTTCTTAGCCCATTGGTCCCACCACATGGCAAGTCCCCAAGTAGAGTGGCATAATAGGGTAGGCTGGCTATGGAGATAAAATTTATAAATTGTGTAGCAGTAAAGTGACATAGGATGCTTATAAAGCCGCTTCCTGGTTGTTCTGTGGTTGGGTGCTGTTTATTGCTGGAAACACCCACACACCTGAAAGTCCTGAAGAGAATATGGTTTCTTTTACATAACTCCTACTGTAGGGTAGGTAAGGCTGAGGTGACGCCCACATTCCCAGAGTCCCTCTCCCTTCAGAGAAGCTTGCATTTAATAGCAAGGCTGAAATTGGAGGACCTAGCTTTGAATTCACAGCTCTTGAGCACCCTTTATACACATTTGTAGGGAAATAATACACTACTCATGTTTCAAAGTATTTCTGGGTGTACTGGACGTAGTGGCTAAATGTGCTAAACACTTTCCTGCAGTGTAGTCTGAAATTCGGCTTCCCATCACTCCTTAGATTCCTGTCTCAATAGCTTCTGTGGCCCATATCCATGCTGTACAGTTGCTGACAGTGCAGAGCTCCCTCAGCTGCCTTTGCACCAAGCCAGGGCACAGCAACTTGTTTTTGCAACTAATTGCTACCTAGTAGGGATGAATGGTTCCATCCAGTGCAACACAATGACATATCAGTTTACTTGGAGCTGTTCTGGGGCACTAACATATGCAGAGGGCACAGTTCCTGCTGGTATGAAATGTTAGGCTCTCTTGAAATTGGCATTAAGATCACTAAAATGCATGATGTTCACCTGCCCTGAACTCCTGCACAGGCCACAATGGCTAGGAGCTTCACCTTGTGATTATGTTGTGGTTACATTCTAGCCTACCTCCCAGAAAGGCTGCCCTTGAACCCTGCTCCAGATTGGGCAAAGAAAACTGGGTTTACTTCAACAAGTGCACTGAGGGCACATGACTGAAAAGCAGGGAGGAAGTGACTCATAGGACCGGATGAGCTGAGGCAGATGTTTGGTAAGAGGAAAGGAGCAGGAACCTCCCAATGAATCCCAGCTCCCTTCTCTGCTGGAGGCCCAAAGCATTGGAGTTAGCCTCTCTTTTCTTTGGTCAGGAGGTTGCACAGAAATAAGTAATTGTTAAGGCGTGTTAAGGTTGTGTTTGAACAACAGGAACATGTTTCACTTCTGTGATTCCTGTGATTCCTTAAAATACTGAAATCCTTGTCTTGAGAAGTGAACAGGATATCTTCACTGGACAGCAAAAGCCCGAGACTAATTTTTTTCCCAATAGAGATGTGTCCTTGTAAACTCCCAGTCAAGGGTGGGTAAGCTAAGGATATGAAGGAGAAAGTTCTGCATTTGTACACATTTGCCACACTGCTAATGATGTGGCCTGGAAATCCACTAGCTCAACTAGGTTGGGACTAACCTCTGCACTACCCTGCATGTCGTGCTGTGACTACCATCCCCAGCGTGGCTGCGCAGAATACTGAGGCTCTATGTGATATGTCCTCTATTATTTCAAGTAGCTGGAGTAAGGAAACATGAGAAATCTGTGTGAAATTCTTCCCTGACATATATCAATGGAAGTAGTAGAAAGAAGCTGGTGACATGAAAGAAGCTGAAAATGGAGACGTTTTCAGGGTGTAGAGGCATTTATTTCATTTTCTGTAACAGATGTTACAGATGTAAGCAGAAGCAGGAGATTCTGCCTGATTTGGAGTTTGGACAGTTATTTCTGCCATATTTTGCTTAGTAAACAGCAGTAAGGGTGAGAGAAGATGGTTCTATTAGAAATTACATTTCTAGGAAAGAAATTAAAGTCCAGCATCAGATTATTCACAGAAAGGAGCAAGACATTTTATAAGCTTCAGGAGATAGGTATTGGTTTAAATGACAGTACTTAGTATCTGTTTCAGTACTGCACCTGCATTGTTCTAATTTCTAATGTCTCCACAATTCATAATTATCTAATATTTTATGGAGTCATGCTTGTTTTCTTATTTCAGTAATACCTGGTGATAAGGACATACACAGACTATTTTTGCAGTGAATGAAAAGTTACTTTGATTTCTTGCCTTGAAGTTGGTATGAGGTGAGGCGAGGCATCCTGCTGTTCTTGCATTGTGGGGATCAGGGACAGAAACTAATTTCTAGTCATAATAATAATAGTAATTAGCTATCCAAGCTTGAATCCTAATCTTTTTGCCTTTCTTCTAAAAATTCTGGTTTCTCTCCCTTTCTATTCGGACTGCATTTAACATCATCTGAAGGAAAAAACAGAAGGAAGTAAAGAAGCATATGATTCAAGTCTGAAATAGCTGATGGTGGTGGGATTTGCTAATATATGACCAGGTTTTTAAAACTACTCTGAAATGATAAGACTGTAGTTTAGAAGAGATTTCTGTGCAAAAGATATTCCCCACTACACTTGGAGAAAGATACGGAACTAAAAGTGTTTCCAAGTCTGAACATTTTCTGTAACTTCAAGAGGCTAAAGTCTTTCCAAAGTGCATTCAAGGCATACAATAATGAGCCTTATATGTGTGGATGTGTGTATTGCTCTTGTTATTATCTATAGATAATTTCAGTCAATCATGGACTGTTTATGTGTAGGAAGGTCACAATATTGATTAAATTATATGCTAGGTTCATTGTCATTTTCTGCATCTGCATCAAAAGGGCTCCACAAAAAACAGCTATACTTCCACAGAGAATTAGAAAAACCTCAAGTGGGTAATTTAAAATTATTATTTTCAGCATCTTACTTTTTGACACTAGAGAGGAAACCTCTCTCACTTCCTCTGGTTTATTAGCATAGCCTGTCTTATCTGTGAAGTTCTGCTTAGCACAGAGACATTCACAAAAATCTCACAGCTCAAGATCACTCTTAAACTATATAAATTACACTGAGATGCACCATGACATTCATCCATCAGGGACACCATAGTCATGGAGAGTTGAAATTAGTCTTTTTTTCATAAAACAGAAAGTCATCAGGAAACCATGCTAAATCAGCATTGCATTAAAACTTTTGGACAGATGTAAGTAGAACTTCAAGGAACAGGAGATAGAGGCAGGCATCTTTCCTCCAGCCTCACTAACCCTTCCACATTGTCCAAGTGATCTGACCTCACAAGTGAGGTATGGGGGTTGCTTGCAAAACTTTTTTGTAGAGTACTTATCTCCACAGCCAAAGCAAGTAGTGTAGAAATTTCGGTGACTCCCTCCTTCTCTCTGCTTACCTCTCCTTGGCAAAACCCCATTCCTTCTCCCCTCTACCCCTGTGACACACTGACCCATTCTCCTACATTGCCTGGAAACTGCCACCAGCTGGGACATAGGAGTCTTCACCTTACTTTGCGCTGATGGAGCAGAGATGACATGAGAGACTGAGGGAGGGATGGCATCCCATTTCACAAGACAGGATGTTGAGATGAAAGGAGAGACAAGAGAGGCTGAATGGAGCACATAGGTAGGCATAGCACTCAGAACAGGGCACTGAGATAGTACTGCGTGTACTATGTGATACTACGTTAACGTTAGTGGCTAACAGCTGCAAATGGGACATGGTTGTACTGTGTGCCTGTTTCCCAACAGTGTTGAGTGCAGCTTTGTCTAATCTGGTTGAACAGTGGGACTAGAGATAGGAAAGAAAGCTTTCCTTTTTTCTCTCCAAGACCTGGTTCCATCACGACAACATGACTGCATATGAAATGGTATATACAGTTATTGCCCTGAAATTACATAGGCTTTTAGGCACATATTAATGTTTGATTTCTATGAGGATCAAACACCTAAATCTAAGTCCAGAAAGATCAAAACAATGAGAATAGCATTGGAAAACATTTTGCAACATACAGTTCAGCCAAGGCTCTGCACTCTACAGATAGCCCAAATCTTTTTACAGGTACTGTCTTGCTGAGTAAAATTAATGATTTGAGAACTCAAATCATGTGACCACCTTAAAAATAACTTTCTTTCAGACAGCTGAAGTAACTGAGATTTATTGCATTGCTATCCACATTCAGCATGGACTCCGTACCTTATAGAGTTGGCCATCAGTACCATCTGTGAGAACAATACTTTCTCAAAGTTAGCAGCTGCCTTTTCTCTCTGGTTGGGTTTCTCTGCTGATAAATGTGTCATGAAGTCATATTTCATTAGAAATACTGAAAGACCAGAAATGACTTTACAGGGAACATCTCATCTATGTTGCTGGTTCTCCTGCTGCCTCTACTTACATTCCACCCTACTTTTTCAGCTCTTCTAGCAGTGGGATCTAAGAGATGGGTGTTATATTGCTTCTAGAGGAGAAAACTCCCTTTTTTTTTTCCAGTTTGACACACAGGTTTTGCTCGAATTCACAGTGAACTGGATCAAATTTTAATCTCTTTCCCAACTGTTTCAAAACATGGTGCCTGACAGTTATTATTTTTCTCATTGCCCAGTAGATAAAACTAGAGAGTTGCAATAATGAGCATTTGACTTGTGGGTGACTTCAGTAGAAGATTAAAAAAACATGCTGTAGTTGCCCTTTCATCTCCACATTGTGGTCAAACCAAATGATGCTTCCTTCTTTCAGAAACACATTTTAGGATGGAATTAAATACTTTATTCAATTCAAAGCAAAAGATTTTATTTGTTTGACAGAGTGGGATTTGTGGGTTTTTTTTAAAGTATTTTGGAAGGTCTACTTTCTGCGAAATTTTAGGAGAAATCCTTTACTACTGCATGATTTTTACCTAACGTAGTTGCTTGAACAGGTATGGTGTAATGATTTGTCATCCTTATACGTAGGTTTATTTTAAAACATTAAATCAAAAAGTTTTATTAGAATTTTTTTATCCATCCTGATATTCACCTGCATTTAGACTCCTGTAAAGATTCATTTTTTTCTAAGAAAGATAAATTCATTCTCCTGTACATTTGAGAATAGGAAAAGCGAGAAGAAACAATTTAATGGGATTTTCTCATTAAATCTAAAGATTTGAGAATGTAAGCATCATAAGAATTGCTGCTTGAACCCCATGACATAAAATGTGAAATGAAATAAGCAAAACTGAGTATGAGTTTGCTATGAGGAACATTGCCTCAGATGTACTTCATAGCTGTGATTTAACTCATTGTTTTCAAATGCAGGATGGAGTTTGTAGTTAACTCTCAATGCAGTGTGTATGAATGCACCAGTTCTACAGAAAACAGGAACAGCTTTTATTGTGACATGGTTTATGTAGGAAAGAGTTACATAATTAAATGTTTTCTGGTGGAAAGCTGACACTCCCTGGTTTAGAGAGTTGCTTGTTCTTGCTCTGTTTCATAATGTTGCATTTTGAAGACACTAACAGGCAACACATGAAATGAATAAATTCTATTTGATGCAATGTAAGATAACATGCTGATGCATAGATGTTAACCAGATAACTTAATAGGAAGAGGTTCATATGCATGAGTGGAAATACCACATGCAGTAAAAATAAACAAGGGCCAACCAGCTTACTGATGGAAAGAGAGATAGCAATAAGTCAAGATTAGGCAGGCACTGCTTATTTTTGTATAGCTACACTGGATGCATTGTGAACATTTGCAATCGTACCCTAAAGATTTGGCACTTGACAACCCCCCATCACTGAGATCGTCCCAGCCAGGAGATCCTTTTGCACTGTTGATCAGGATAGAACTTTTAGATTTTTAATTCCTTTTGCACAGAGATGAGTAGGGCTCTCTCCAGGCTGATTATTATCCTAGAAATGAACAAACCAATGCAACAAACAATTTTACCTGTAAAAGTCTGTATGCTGACAAAACCTATGTGAAGCCCTAGAATTACATTCAGCTTAACTACAGCCCCCAGCCCAAGGCTCTCCTACTCAGCCATAGCTATGAGTAACACACAGCCTACTTTATAACCCTATAAGAAGCAACCAATTTTGTGGCTACTATGCTGATGCAGGACTCACAGTAGCTAGTCTGCCCCGTGTTTCTGTAACTGTGTCTATATTACAGTCCTCAAGAGCAACTGGAGTCTGTGCAAGCCTTGATGCAGCAGCAAAGACTCTAGCAACCAGCAACTGAAGCCCATTTCTGGGTAGACTTGTAAAGCTCATCCGTGCACAACTAATTTTCCCTTTATAGGGATTATGGCCCTATTGTCAGGGTGCATTAACAATCCCTTATGGCCCTGAATGGCCTCACCTGGGCCTCCACCCAAGCTTTCTGCCCACAGGCCCAGGAACCCTATTTAAGACCAGATGCAGGGTCTTGTAGGAATTCTGATCTCTGAGTTACCTGTGTGTAGATCTGGACTGATTTCATAGCTTGACCCCAGACACGTCTTGCCCTGTTGAAGGGTCAGAAGTGGAAAAGCATAGAGAGGTTGCATCTGTGGGGAGGAGCGGACAGGACAGGAAGAGTGACCCAAAACTGACCAACAGGGTATTCCATCCCATCTGCCTCATGCTCAGTATAAAAGCTGAGGGATCAAAGGGTCAGCTCTCTTTCTTCAATGGCCAGCATTCAAGGAGGACTATGTCTGTCTTCTTTTGATCCTTATCTGAGCATTCCTGAATCCAGTTCCTGTCTGTTGCTGAGCCCAGACTTTCCGAGTGCCTGTTGATAATGTGATCATTGTCCTGGGAGCTTGATATGATGTTGTATATATTATATACATTTCATTATTTTATTGTTATTTTATTAATATTTCATTAATATTTCATTAATATTTAATACATTTAATATATTTAATATTAATTTTATTAATATTTTATTAAAGTAGGGTTGTTTTTTTTCTAAACTCATAAGTGTCTCTCTCTCTTCCTCCTCTCCCTTCTGGGAGAGGTGGGGGAGACCATCTGTCACCCATTTCAGTGGCCAGTCTGGCCCAGACCATGACAATATATCAGGCCTATATGTCCATTGGACCCTTGCCTAAGAGAAGTTTTGCTGGAAAGAAACCAGTATTTTTCCAGTTGCTACAGCCCCTTCTGTGACCTGGCAGTTATTCCCAGGCCTCAGAGGATATCTCATGCTTCTGTCCTTTGCTCCCTAGCTCTAAAATACTAATGAAATCACCTGCTTACCTCAGTGGTAGAGGGTAACTTGCTCAAATACCAGATTAAAGATAACTTCTAACCTATAGAAGCCTCGATCAACAGAAACTTTATCTCTGAGGGCATCCTGCACGTTAAGATGATGTGAGTGGGCTTGTGCATCATCCTCTGGGACAAACTGGCATATAATAATGAGTAAGAGCAGTAGTAATGCGTTGGAGGCTGTAGTTAGATCTTTGCTGTTTTTCAGATAAAACTATTTGCGTTCAGTCTTGAAGATTGTTGATTGGACATTTTAAGTACGGGAAAACTGAAGGCAATTTCTGGACCTCTCAGGAAAAGTCTGCTCTTTATTTCTCTTACAATTTGTCTAGATAGCATCTAACCAATTTGGAGAAAAGTGTAAAGAGTGAACAGAACAAACATAAAAGATAAAACAAGGTTACTGTTGGAAATCAAATACAGCAGGTACTGAGAGGATGTTGCTGACATGAAGTATTTCTCTGATAGTATCAGAAATCACAATGAGGCCCACAATCTCAGGAGTCAGAACACTGAAGAATAATATCCACAAAATCTATGGTATGCTCTTTTCTCGGAGCACTCTTGGCCAGTAATGTCTTGGAGAGGCCTAAGTAGCTCTGGAAGTATAAATTCTCTCATGAGCAGGGAATGGCTTTTCTTGTGCTTGAGTAATGCCAGGTGAGCATCCTCTGTGTGACTGCACATGAACTCACAGGTTGTTCTGATGCTGTGAAGAAAAAAGGATTTATAATAAATCTGAGCACTTTTCAGCTGCAGCAGGACCACTTTCACTGTGTGAACTTGATCTTCATGTTGATTTAAAATACACATATTCAGGCCAGTGTAGCTTTCTGCTACTGAAGTATTTGTGGCTTTCAGTTATGCAGTTACATTACCACAAAGAACTAATAGCAACCCTGATTTAGTCCTGTGAAGTGCTTATTGTGCTGCTTCTCAGTACAAAAAGAAAATGTTCTTTTTGGTCTGATGGCTGATTAACACATCACACTTTTTAGGGTTTAGACTGCTTCGAAATTGTACTGCTTATACAGGCAGACGCAGATAAACCTGTATGCCTATGTGGTACCTCTTAGTAGGTTTAAATTTTCTTCAAAATAGTTCATAAAACATCGATGTAGCTGTGCAGAAGCCTCTCTCAACTATCAGTCAAAATTAGTGACTGTATCAGGTGGAAATGTGGCACGTGCCCGTGTTCTCTAGCTATGTTCTTGCCAAGAGAGTGTCTGTGAAGGAAAGAGCATGAGAAATGTTGAAGGGATAGGGAATATCAAGACCTTCAAAATCAGACAATAACAAGTTTGTCTCAGCCTCTGCCTCTTGCTATATTTAGTCATCTACGTGGTCATTCTCCTGCTTTTAAGCTTGGTATGTCAGGGCATGTGACCATGCTCGGCAAAAAGAACAAAACGAAGAGGTTCTTATCCAACACAGTCATATTAGAGTTTCTGTGGAAATTCCCAACACTAGTTGCAGCTTCATGTGTCTTGGCAATATAGGACAGAATAAAAATGGAAAGAAACCTATCTGTAGCATCTGCTTGTTCCCCTAAAATAGTTTGGTTTATTTATGTCCCAGAAGAAAGAACTGTAGAATTTCTCTGTAGAAAGCATCCTTACAATTTCTGCCTTCTGGATGGGTTCACTGACTGACAGATTTGAAGCCTCCCAGACACTGAGGGAGATACTAAATATTTAATAAAATGGAGCCTTTTCTACTTTAGAGACAGGTAATGCCAATGCTGAACCTGTGCAACACTCTCCCCTATCAATGGCTAGCTCTGTGCTGACAGGCTAAAATATGAGTCCAGCTAGAAGTAGTTGCCTTTGGTAATGTTGTTGACATGGCTAGAGTCAAAAAGCAGAAAGGCTGGTACATGACTTTCTGCTTCAGTGATTAGCTCTGCTGGTTTTGGCCCATTTTCTGAGAAAAGTGTCTCTACATGGATTACTTCTGTAAATGGAACCCAAGGATCCTGGTGCCACAGACCCCAGAACAGCTATTGATCCACGCAGGGCAGCCCAAACTTAGGCTTTGTTTTCCCAGTGCTTCACCCTTGTGATCTTTCTGGTACACAGTCTTATCTTTCAGGGTAATGTGTCATACAAAGAAATACTCTTCAGGCAAGTTTCTAAAGCAAGCTGTTTCTACTACACAGCATGGTGCATAAAGACTAAAGTGAGAATACTTGTTTGTCACTTTTCCTCTGTTTCCTTGCTGCTCTTCAGCAGTATTTGGGATTTGGATTGATGGTAATGGTTATAACTTTCTTCTTTATATCACTTCTGCTGGACTTTTCTTCTGAACCCTAGGAACTCACTGTGTTTTTCTGGCATGGCATTTCTATCAATCCTAAATCCCTCTGATTTAGGAAATGCAACCAGTGTTCTCTGATCAGCTATACAAGGGGCTATGTCACTCTCATTCCATTTCCCTTTTCTGAAACAGTAGCCCTAGCCTTTTGTTTTTATTTTGTTCCTACTTATAGGCTTAGAATTAGTTTGAACTTGAATTTACACAGACACCTTTCTGTCTTTAGAAATCCTTCTGTTTCAGAATGATATAATTGCTCTTGCAAAGACTCTTAGGGTCTGGGTATGCACTCACGTTTCTGCATATAAAGTCTTATAGCAAGACTACATCTGTGCTTTCATTCTCTGGAACACGTGCATGTTATTTTGGGAAGAAAGAGTCAGTGAATAGTGCAGTGCATATATGAATTGTACATGTACGAAATCTTGTTCCTTGGTTAATTTTGGTCAGCCCTTTACAGGACTCAGCACAGCATATCCCTAACAGAAAGGCAAACACAGCCAAACATTAACCTCCTGATCTAAAGGTTTTCAAATGAAAGATTGTCCACACTTTCTGGTAGGAGTAAAATGTTATTGAATTATCAATCTAAGCTAAAATGTAAAAGAAAAAAAATAAAATATCAGGCTGAGGCAGACATTTACCACAGATGATTCCATCCCAAACTCATAACATTTGGGAATATTATAAACTGTAGAAAACCGATTCTAACAAAGGGAACTGTCATACATTGTTAAGAGCTAACTGCAGCGGTCCCACCTACAAGCACCCACCCCTGCTTCTGCACAGTACTTGCATAAAGCCTACTTGTGAAAAAACACAGAATAGTTTGGTGAGAGTAAAAGGCTTTTCTTCCTATTCATGTTTCAGGAGGCTCCTTTCTAGATAAAAGCTTTTTTGCCTCTCCTTTTTATTTAATCCCTTTCCAAAGTGACAATTTCCACTTAGCAGAACATCCTGAAGTCACTCCTGTGGCTTCCTCTCCTGATTTGAGGGACCTCTGCCCTGGAGGGAGAGGTGGGGGAGAGCATCTGTCATTCCTCTCCGTGGCCAGGCAGTCATGGTGCATGAAAGAAAAGGGTCTGTAGATTACGGTGCCACGCTGTCTGTAGCATAACTTAAGATCAGCCTTGTTCCAGATTTCAGACTTCCTGTTTGCTGTTGAGCAGGTAATTGCATGTAATTTTCTTAATATAATCACATGCATATTAAAAGTGCTTTTATGAAAGCAAACATACTGGAGATTAAGGGGTATTTACCTAGCAAGGTATTGCTATCTTGAGATAGGTAGAACAGAGCTCACTGGGGAGCTCATGTGATGAGAAAACGTGGGTGGATTTTTCATAATCCTCTGATGGACAGATACACTGAGTGAAAAATAAAGAACCTGTGGTCACAGATTTGCTGTCATGCAAGTAAGTATGTGTGGCAAAGGAAGACTTGAAACTTACTGATCTCGGTTTGTTTTGGTAATGGAAAGTTAGAACTAATGGCTGGTTTTCTCACAAGAAGCTCCATCTACATCTTGCTCACTTTGTACCATTATTGTAAACATATAATATCAAGAAGATGATAGGAAAAAAAAGGCAAAGAAAATCATATGTTAAATGCACGTTAATAAAGGCTTGAAAATGAAGCAGTTCAAAGTAAGGAAAGGCCCAAACATTGCATATCATATGTGCATTATTTTATAGTCTGTAATTAGTCACAATCCAACACTGTTCCCAGACCTCAGAGAAAGACTATCCAGAAAGATTTAATGAGGGGCTTCACTATTTTGCCCAGCTGTGCCTGGGCAGTTGATGGAATAGCCTACAGCTGAGGCAAACTGGGTCTGTAGGAGAAAAGAGACTGCAGGAGCTTTGTTAGAAGTACTGGTGATAACTTAATTCAGTTGTTTTTCACTTGATACAGATACTGTGCTAGAACTCAGAGTAATGTCTTCTGCTGGTCTGGTTTCTGCTTCCTTTCCTCCTCTACAGGAGTTCAAGAACAAATTATCTGCGAGTTGTGGAGAAGCTCCAGTTTTCCTATGATCCTGCAGTGTCCAGAGTGTGATTCTGAGTCTTCTGGTCCCTGAGAGAAGTGAAACCTGTAGTTGGGTATGTAGACATGAGTTGTTAAAGATGCTCGCTCTTTCTTTTCTCTGGGTACCCACAACTGCACAATAAAGTTTCTGCTTCATTCTAAGCCTGACAGGCACTAGCAGAGAATGACCAGTGCAAATTTTCTGTGCAACTTGTGAAATTTTGACCCAGCCTAGTGGTGGTATCTGGCTGCAGCATGTTGCTTGGACTCAAAGTTAAAGGAAATTTAAGTATGCTTGTTGGTGAGGTGTGTACTGATAAGTGCATGCAAAGCTCAACTAATTCAAATCAATTGGGTACCTTCTATTGTGGTAGGCTTGTTTTACTGTGAGAACTCATTCACCTGTGTGAATATGAATGTGAGCTGGGTCAGTGTGGTTTGCTGTGCCTAGACTTCTTGTGATTTTCAATAATACAAATTGCTTATCATGAAGCAATAACAGCAACCATAAAAGAGCTATTGAAATGAAGTCCTCTCTCATGCCTATGATTTATTTGCATATCATCCCTTCTTTGTATGATTGAAATTATATTTGTGCACAGTTAGTTGAGTCACCATATCCTTGCACAGAAATCCATACTTGTAGTAATTCGTAAGTTGTATGAGTTGAACAAGATATTTTCTGGTAGCATATAGAGCAAGCTTTTGTGGAGACCAATACATTTATGGAATATAGAACTTTTGTTCCCTTCATGACTGCTTTCAGCTCAATCCCTCCTAGAAGCTGAGCCACTTGTCAAAAAACATTCTGCTGATGTGAATGAGAGAATGTATTGACCCCAATGGAAAAGTGATTTGTTAGAGAAGAACTTTGGACCTGAAATCTGGAAGGTCCATTTATGAACAAAAAGGTGCCTGTCTTCTCCAGTCTTCAAGGGAGCAAAAGTTTGATTCCCGCTAACTTTTGGGCACTAGTTTATTTCCTTCTATCTGTTGAAAAACTCTTGTTTGAAAACTAGTTCTTTTGACAAATATATAACTTACTGAAGCTGCCCAAGAAGAAATACTAGTTTTTAAATGATCCTGTCTTCTGTGTGAAAGGTATACTGCCCACTAATGGCTGGAAGGCATAGCCAAAAAAATTCAAACAGGAAAGCAGGTATACGTTTATTTTTCTCTTTAATGCTACAGCAAGGCTAAAAGTAGTACTGGTGTTAGATTTTTCCAACAGTTCAAATCCATTCCCATAGAATCTCTGAGGAGGACAGGTTCAGTCTCATCTGTCATGAAGGAAAATACTTACTATCCCTACCCCAGGAGAATCTGTGGCAAAATCTGTACTTATCTTGTCAGAAAAATGTTTTTAAAAGACATAGAATTGTGGTTAAAATACACTGAACTAGGGGAAAATTATTTGTTTTCTAGAATATCAGCCATTTTTTCTTTTATTTCTGCAAATCATAGAATGGTTTTGGTTGGAAGGGACCTTAAAGATCACCTAGTTCCAATCCCCCTGCCCTGGACAGGGACACTTCCCACTGTACCAGATTGTTCAAGGTCCCATCCAGCCTGTCTTGAACATGTCCAGGGATGGGAACTCCACAACTTCCCTGAGCAACCTGTTCCAGTGTCTCACCACTCTCATAGTGAAAAATTTCTTCCTGATATCTAATCTAAATCTACCCTCTTCTAGTTTGAAGCAATTACCCCTTGTCCTATCACTTTATGCCCTTGTAAAAAGTCCCTCTCCAGCTTTCTTGTAGGCCCGCTTCTAATACTGGTAGGCAACTATAAGGTGTCCCTGGAGCCTTCTCCAGGATGAACAGTCCCAACTCTTCACCAGCATAAAGTGAAATGCTGCATTACTACATTATTTCACTGCTACATCATAAGCAGATACACAGAATAATTAAGTATCTAGGTGAATGTGGGGCGAGAACCACTCTTCAGTTCTGGCCTTTGCTCTGATTCAAATTTGGACTGAAAAACTATCTCTTATACATGCCCATGGGAATACATTTATTGATACACCTCCAGATATTGTTTTATCTGGTTATTCATATCTTGGGGCATGAGACTACATAAATTTGGTAATGTTCTTTCTGATGTGTTTGTTGCGTATAAAACCAAGGTAACAGTTCTGAAATACACTATCTGCTCTTTAATCTCCATCTTATGTGTCAAGCACGTAATAACACTTACCTTTTAGGGTGGAATAAGAGTTTTAACTGAGCCAAAGCAGCACTTGATTCATCGCGGGGACTTCCTGTGCTGCTGCTGCTGTTGTTGTTAGACTTCAGGAAAGACTTAAACATTCAGATTCAACATCTAGAAAACATTATTTCTAAGGCTTTTTTGGATGAAGCAAATTAAGGCATTCAGAAATTCAACATCCATTGCGTATCTATTCCCAGCTCTGCCCTTGGTATAGGATTCTTGTCTGGTCTCCTCTGCACTCCTTTTTCAGTTGTAACCCTGAATGGGTTTGAATTGGGTGGATATCTGTTTTATCTGGTGCCCTGAGCTTTTGAGCAAAGATGGAGCATTGCAATAGATGTATAAGCATTGGTGTGGAAACCACAGGTAACACAGCTGCTTTTTCACCAGTCTCCTCAAAACACAGTAACAATCCAGCTCCTAGATATGTAGGGTTTGGTGGTGAATTCTTTTTAACTGTCTTGGTGTCAAGGCCACACAAGAGGTAACAATGACTGGGCACGCAGCTAGAGACTTGCCTCTAACTGGCCATTGTGCCATGGATCACCCTCCCTTGGGACTGGCTGCTCAGGCAGTTTTAAATCAATGTCCCTGTGCACTTATCTAGCCCATATTTTTTCACCTTGTCTATAAGAATGTTGTAGGAGACCATGCCAAAAATCTTGAACTCAAAGTACATGACATCCACTGCTCTCCCTGCTGCACAGAGCAGGTCTAGTTACTGCCTTAGTTCCATGGTCACTGCTGAAGCCTCTATGTTAGCAGTAGTGGACATGCTGCAATGACAGCATGAAACATCAGAAAAATCTCATGGAAATAAACTAATTTAAACTTCTGGAGTGCACAATTGACCTCACTTAAAGTGTGCTCCTCGTATTTCCCAAGAAAATGCTTTTGTTCTTCTGGATGATGTCCAATTCTGGTACGCCTTCGTGAAGGCACATGCCTCAATGTCTATGCCTTGGCCTGTGTCTCAATGGGTAGAGTCCCAGGCAGCCACTTGGGCACTTGGATCTACGGTCTGTTCCAAAACAACATCCTGTTCTCAGCCTTACATCTCAGTAAGAAGCAGAGTTTGATGCACATTCCTCTCAGTAAGTTCAGTTGCAAGCTTTTCATAAAAAGGTTTTTCCCTAAAATATTTTGATTCAGTTTTGGGGGTTTTTTTGTTTTTGTTTTTTTTTTTGTCGAAAACCTTTTGACAAGTGCCTGAACACACAGGGAAAATACAAGTTTACATCAAACATGGAGTTTGTCATATGCCTAACAACAGCTAAACATTTCCTAAGCTGCTTCCTACCACCTCCCTCCCACCAAAAAACTAAATTCCCTGTCGTGGGTTGACCCCGCTGGATACCAGGTACCCCTCAAAGCTGCTCAAATGCAACAGAAGGCTTGTGGATCAAGTTAAAGAGAGATCATTCACCAATTCATGGGCAAAACAGACTCAACTGTGGGGAAATTAGTTTTCTTTATTACTAATCAAATCAGAGTAGGATAATGAGAAATAAAACCTAAATCTTTAAACACTTTCTTTCCACCCCCCCTTCTTCCTGGGTTTAACTTTACTCCCAATTTCTTCACCTCCTCCCTCCTGCAGCATAACAAGGGGACGGGGAGTGGCAGATGTGATCAGATCATTACACATTCTTTCTGTGTACCCTTCCTCGGGGGGGGACTCCTCACATTCTTCCCCTTCTCCAGCACAGGTCCCTTCCATAAAAGACAGTCCTCCACAAACTTCTCCAATGTGAGTCCTTTCCAGGGGGTGCAGTGCTTTATGAACTGCTCCATTGTGGGCCTTTTCCACAGAGAGCAGTCTTTCAGGAACTAATTGCTCCTGTATGGGTCCCCGGTCAAGTCACAAGTCCTGCCAGCAAACGTGCTCCAGCGTGGACTCCTCTATCTGTGGATCCACAGGTGCTGACCCGAGCCTGCTCCAGTGTGGGCCTCCCACAGGGTCACAGCCTCTGTTAGGCATCCCCCTACTCTGGTATAGGGTTCTCCACAGGCTGCAGGTGGATATTTGCTCTACCATTAACGTCTATGGGCTGCAGGGTGACCGCCTGCCTCACTGTGGTCCTCACCATGGGCTGCAGAGGAGCTGGAGTACTTTCTCCCCCTCCTTCTTCACTGACCTTGGTGTCTGCAGAGTTGTTTCTCTCACATAATCTTACTGCTATCTTTGGCTGCAATTACACAGGGTTCTTCCCCCCGCCACTCCCCCCCCATTCTACCCCCTTTCTTAATTATGTTATCCCAGAGGTGCTACCACAATTGCTTTGGCCAGTGGTGGGTCCATCTTGGAGTTGGCTGGCACTGGCACATCATGGAAGCTTCTAGTAGCTTCTCGCAGAAACAACCCCTGTAGGCCCCCTGCTACCAAAACCTTGCCATGCAAACCCAATACACTCTCACAACATTCGCTTCTTTTTCCCTCTCTTTCTGTCCAGCAGTGGACCAGGAAAGGTCATTCTGATGCTTTCTCTGCTGGGAGTTTTCTGTGTGACCTCATAATAAGGTAATCTGGGGAGTAATCACCTGCCTGGTCCTGTTTTTCTGGAAGACTTCCAATTCTTGGGGAACACAGGCTAGTGCAATTATATTGCTGCTTCTGTGGTGAATTTTCTTCCTGCATTTTTCTGTCCAGCTGCTGATTGGCACCCTGTTCCTGATGCGAGCGTGCTACCTAGCCATAGGTAGCGCAAAGCTAAGAAACAGTTGGTGGACATTCCCCTGACCTCCAGCTTCGACAGATACTTGCTCCTAAAGGGTAGTCTTCTTTGGCAGTTGCTCCAGTAGCAAGCAGTATGAAGACCCATGCAATCCTCCCAACAAAAGTCTTGCCAACAACATTCATTTTTACTGCTCAGGTGGCTGTCTTGCTCAGCTGAGTAGGAGGACCTTGTTGCTGTGCAGTCAGTAGTCAGCATTGCTATTTGCTGTACCACTTCACTCTGACCTGCCTGGTCCTGAATGATGGTCTTCTTGGAGCTGGAGATCCATCTACACAGCACTGAGCTTCCTGTGCTGTCAGTCTAGGAAAGCATGGGGAAAGAGATATAAGCAACCATGCCTTCCGTTTTTCACTTCTCGCACAGCTGGGTGAAGATAAATTTTATGTTAGATGTTAGGGAACTGGAGGAAACATGGTGTACTTCCAATACTGACAGGGCGTTAGCACTGTCTGGCCATGACCCCAGCTTTCTCCCCAAAACTTTAATAACCTGAGCTCTTTTCTTTAAAGGCCAGTGCCTGAACATGTCCCACAATGGAAAAGTAACAACAGGGGCTCTAAACTTGCTTTTGCAGAAAGTTGCTGTGCCAGCATGGGGGAAACTGTGAATAGCAGGGTTAAGTAGAAATGCCTGTTGTTTATTCATCTTTAGATAGAAGCAGCACCCTTAAAATTGAGTAGCTCTGTCTTCCTTGCAGTCTGCTCTATGGTTTCTCTCCCACCATGAAGAGATGTTGCCTCTAACTGGTACACAACTCCACTCTTGCACCGGACCACCAGCAGCACTTGAGACAGGACTAAGCAGGCGCTGCTGTTGAAGCAGATGTCCTCACCTGCCCTGTCCCTTGCCATTCTTTTCTACCCCTGTGGTCCCCCTGCCTTATGGCAGTCTTGTGGTAAACGAGACCACAAAGCTGACTCATTCTTGCCTGCTGAGTTCTCCAACAACATTGAGTGAGCAGCTGCATAAACTTGTGCCAATGTCAGTGATAGGGACATCATAGAGATGGGAATAAGTTGTCAGCAGTGGGGTGGGTAGGGAGGATTTTGAGACCGGTTTCTGATGGCACAAAATGCCAAGGAACAACAACATGTTGTTACTATGACTCCTGCTGATACAACAAAACATAGATGGGGGGGAGGCTGGAAATTCTCTTGCTTTTATCTCTAGCTCTGTCTGCTGTAGTGCCTCTTTCCTTTTGAACCACCCCTTTGCCTTAAAGCGAGGACTTTTTTCCAGCCACCCCAAAACCACTTGGCTGGACAGGCCTATTTTTGCCCGTGCTCTGACAGTTTGGGTACTCTAGCACACGTGATTCTTCTTCACGGATATCGAGGGACATAGAAGCAAAAATATGTAAGCTTTTCATACTTTTGCAGTAATCCAGTCTTATCGTACCTAGAGCGGGTAGATTTAGGGAAAAAATATGTGCCACTTTTCCATGTGTTTATACACATAAAACGAGAAGTCATTGGGAGAAACACATTTTCCTCTTCATTTTCTCTTGTGGTTTCCACTTGTATGAAACATCGCATGTAGAAGAAAAGCAGGATGCTCTACAGGTTGGTGTGGTAGCTTGTCAGTGGGATGACATGGGTTTGTATCCATGTACCAAGTTACACAAATACTTAGTGAAGGGAGAGCATCTTTCAGTCTATCTGTGTTCTCATTCACTATACTCAAACAGCAGTAGTAGGGATATGAGGAGGTTTGTCCTAGGGACTTGGGCCACTGAAATAGTGGTAACATGGAAGAGACAGAGGTGGTGATGCTGGAGCAGTCTCTTTTAGATCTTTCTGCAAATGGCAGAATGTGGGAAAGGATTGCATAAAACCTTTGGGCAGGTTCACCAAGTGACAAAAAAAAATGAGTCTGTGGTCAGTGTGTGGTCTCTCAGTTGTACGTGCCTGCTGGGGGAGGACTGAAACTTAGAAAAGTTGGTTCTTATTTAGGGGTGGAGGGAGAAAAGTTAGTGTAGTCTCTGAATTTGCTAAAACTTTTCCCCCGTCTTGAGGTTCGTAATTTTTTTTATTTGAGAAGGATAACAATAGTTTAAAACTGGTACCATTAAAAAAAAAAAGGATCGTAAAAAGGCAAGCAACATTTTCCTGCTGTTGTGGTTTAACCCAGCCACAATTAAGCTCCTCGACAATTGCTCACTTGCTCCTCACACCCCAGCGGGATGAGGGAGAGAATCAGAAGGACAAATATAAGAAAACTCATGGGTTGAGGTAAAGGCAGTTTAATAGGTAAAGCAAAAGCTGTGTGTATAACAAAAGCAAAATAAGGAATTCATTCACTATGACCCATCATCAGGCAGGTGTTCAGCCATCTCCAGGAAAGCAGGGCTCCATCATGTGTAATGGTTACTTGGGAAGACAAACACCGCAACTCTGAACATCCTCATCTTCCTTTCCTCCGCCTTCCCCAGCTTTTATTGCTTTTATCATATTTATATGATGTCATATGGTATGGGATACCCCTTTGATCAGTGGGGTCAGCTGTCGCAGCTGTGTCCCCTCCCAACTTCTGATGCCCCCCAGCCTACTCGCTGCTGAGGTGATGTGAGAAGCAGAAAAGGCCTTGGTGCTGTGCAAGCCCTGCTCAGCAATAACTAAAACTTCCTTGTGTTATCAATGCTGGTTTCAGTACAAATCCAAAACATAGCCCCATGCCAGCTCCTATGAAGAAAATTTACTCTATCCCAGCCCAGAGCAGCGTAATTCTTCACCTGTTACTCCATACCATTTACATTATCCTCAGGCCACACGCTACCCAATACATCCTTGTTAATCTCCACCCCTCTTCCCATCCTTTGATACATACGCACAGTTATCATTCCTTTAGTTTGTTGACCGTCCCCTGGTAAAATGCCCATAAACATCCATAAAATGTTCACTGAGTTCATTCAGTCTATGACTTTGGGCTCCATCTCTTATGGTGGTAACTCAGGGCAGGAGAAGTGGTGTGTTGCACAGTGTTATTGGGCACCAAAGCCAGGTCACTGTGGCGCTTGCTCTGCTTCTTGTGAGGCTTGTCCTCCTTTAATTCAGATGGTTCCTGCTATAGTACTTCTGATAACATGCAACCCCTCAAATCATGGTTTAGAAGAATTGAGAGGTATATCCATTATTATCTCCACCCGTGGTCTCTTTGGACCATATCATGGGGTTTAACACTGAAATGAACTCCTTCCCTTTGCTCTGGCTTGGACTTACCCTGGTACCACAGTCCCTTAGGAGTGTACCTGCTCCAAGTGGAGCCTTATCTCTTCAGGGCCACCATTTCTTCCAGGGTATAACTGCTGCAGCATAGACTTTTCCAGAGCCTCATTTGATTTGAGGTGCACCTGCTTAAGCATGACCTTATCTGTGGGCCACAATCCCTTCAGAGATGTACCTGCTCCAGCATGACCTTCCGTCAGGAGTGTATGTGCTCCAACATGGCCCTACCCATGGCCGCAGTCCCTTCAGGGGTGTATATGTTCTGTTGTGGAATTACCCACAGCCACAGGTGCTTTGAGGTGTTCCAGCATGGCCTCATACACAGCCACTGAGGCTTCAAGGTGTACCTGCTCTGTTGCGGGCTTGCCCACAGCCACAGGTGCTTTGAGTTGTGCCTTCTGCAGCATGGGTCACAATCCCTTCAGAGGTATACCTGCTGTGCACAGACATAACCACAGCTCCAGATGCTTTGAGGTGTACCTGCTCTGGCATGGACTAATGGATGGCCTCAGACACCTCGGGGTGTCCTGTTTCCCCATGGATTCATCCACAGGTCACAGTCCCTTTGACTCGAGTTCACACTGAAGTCCCAGCCTGTCCAGTACAGCAGCACCAAAACAGCAGCGATGCCCTGCCCAACTGCCAGCCCAAGCACCAATAAGGGAGGGGTAGGGCTGGTTACAGAACCCTGTTGACTCTGTTATGCAAGTTTGATCTCTTTTATCCCTGATGGAAGATAGAGAGACTCTGAGCCATTTGAATGGAAACTGCAACAAAGGATGAGAGACTTTTTTTTTTTCTGTCCGGGAGACCTGATTAAACTGGAGAAAAGAAAAAGAAATGTAATAAGTAAAGCTCAACAGGAACACGTCTTGAATACTGCTGACTCTGGTGGGTTGTTGCTAACCTGGGGCACATCTTTGTTGGTATCTCTGACATTTTGACTTGGCCAGCTGTTTCTGGAGAGGGAAGGAAGGTGGGTCTTCTCCGTGGACTCCTTCTGTTTGTAACATACTTAGTAAGAGCCGAGCAGAGTTGCAGTTTTGCAGATGGTCTTAACACAAAATGAGACCAGTGGTGGAGAAGCTATGTGTTTGCGTGTGGGCGCTCAATGCCTGCTTAGCTGCTGCAGACTTTTGCCGAGCACGACTTGTGTGCAGCCAGTTGACGTGCAGTAGGATAGCTACAAATACCACCTAAGTCAGTGTGGTTTTTTGTTTGCTGGCCGTTTGATAAAGCACTTAAGTTACCACAAAGCATTAACAGTAGTTCTGTTAACCTCCAAATTGTTTATCCCTCTAGCTCTCGTCTCAGAGTTTATCCACACTGTGTGTCAGCTCTGCAGAGTTCAGACTCTGACAGCCTTATGTGACAACAGACTGACACAATGGGGCTGTGTCTCTAAACATGGAAGGAGCAGTTTCACGGTGCTGTGCTGGCAGAATGAGTGTCTGCATCCTGCAGGTGTCATTCTGCAGAAACTGCCCCAAGCAGTGATTTACAGAGTTTATCACCTCCACCGGGAAAGGGTGAGGGGCAGCAAAGTAGTGGTAGAAAAGTTGTAGAAGGGAGGGAGTGCATGACACAGCATTGCCTTTTTTAAATAAAGCTAGATACCCAAAGAAGTGAAATAAATGTATGAAGAGCTAATGAAGGGGGGGGGGTGGGGAGAAGAAAAAAAAATCCCTTAGTCTGGGATTGGGAGGGTTGTGAAGAGTGTAGAAAGGCCTAACAGCTCTGTAACCTGGGCATGGAAAACACACAAACACAGGGAAGCATGGCCAGCAAAGTGCTCCTGCAGTGCCTTCCCACTTCTGCCCTTATGTAAGGTGACATCTCACAGGAATATCATTGACACCACATTGTGGAGATATAGCAAACTGCATGACAGTAGCAAGTGGAAAAGGTCTCCAGACGTATTACAGTTTAATGGAGTCGTCTGTGCAGGAACAACGATGAGATGTGGATTTCTGCCGAACGTGGAGGAGTGAGGGGGGTCTGAAATACCTGTGGTTCCTTTGAAATTTTGGGTGCACAGTAATATTCAGTGCTAGTCATGTCTATTCATGATAGAAGTTAAGAAATGGTGAGGCGCAGCTATGTTTATAGGCTTAATAGTAGCAGTATGTCCACAAATTAAAGATTAAACTCAAAGGCTTCCTTGTGATAGTACCAGTAAGATGTGTTTAACAAAATTCATACGAGAGCTGTGTCCTGTGGGCTGCAGCTTTCTGTATTATGCACAGAGGTAAACGAGTGGGGAGGCTTAGATCTCAGGATTGCAATAACGTCTGTGCTTTAAGTAACAATAACTGCTCAAGCTCAGATATTCTCTCTCTCCCTTTTTATGTAGCTGTTGGTGAAACACTTTAAAACTCTTATGGTGAAAAATGAGAGATGCCCAAAGTTAGCTTCAGTCCCCTGTGATCATCCTGAGAAGGCTGCTGCTCATCAGTATGCAAGGAAACATCTTTGGATTTCTTTTCTCATATAAGACATGACACTCAAATACTAGGATACAATGTATTTGAAATGGAGTGACCTCATTTTATGGAACACGAATTCATTTCTTATTTCTATCTATGTTAGATTTGGCTTTATAAAAATAGGTTTATATTTGTGTGAGTGACAAGAGCATCTGTAGTTGCACTAGAGAGATGAGGGAAGGCAGAGCTGACAAGGGTCAGGTAGGATCTGCCCTGCATGCCACAGTTCTGCACAGTTACACCAGCTGCGTTGCAGATACTTGCTCCTTTCTCCTGAATGTTTCGATACTGGCTAGTCCCCGCCGCACGTCGCGTTGCTGACTGAGGCACACTGGGAGTTTCCTTCGTCGCTGCTCAGGTGCTGAGATAGAACTAGGCCCAGACAGCTCTGCAGATGGAACAGGCCCTGGCTTCTACTGGTTTCTCACTGTCCTAGAGAACGAGACACCAATACTGCAAGTGTGAGGATGAGGCTGCTTCGGGAATGCAGTTTTGGGCTCTAGGAATGTGAAAACAGAACTCCTTCCTTTATTTGGTAGAGGAACAAAAGAACGTAAGGCTCTACGTCTGTAATCTCACACGGGCATGACTGGCCATGCTCCTGCCAGCACCAAACCAAGAGCTGCCAAGAGCCCCATCAAAGCATGGAGCTGAAGTGGCTGGAACACAGCAGTTAGTTCTGCCCCTGCAGTGTTAGTACTGTGATTCTAGGCAGCAACTGCACCTTGTGACAGACAGGCTGGTTCAGGGCGAAACTGCCAGACTGCTCTGCCAGAACTCCTGAGCACTGACAGCAGCAGACCTGTCCTGTTCTCATGCAATACTTCCTGCATTTCTACACTGGCCCTGCTGTCCTTGGCTTCCTTCGAGTAGGACAAACTGGACCAAAAGTCTGGCGCCAAGCTCAGAACAATATTTTGCTGCCTCTTTGATCTTCATAACCCAGAAATCTTTGTTCAGATCCCTCAATCAGGTGGAAAAAACCTAACCATTCTCTTTGTATTTTTGCTTCTAAAAGAGGTATGGCATCAGGAAGAAGGTCCTTAACACTCATGTATGGACTACCTCACCCTCTGCCCCAGCTGTGGTGTTATAGACCTTGGACATGGGTTGAACTGGTGTGTTTGTGACAAACTGAGGTGACTGTGCATGACATGAATTAGTACCAGAAGCCCTTCTTAACCTCCCCAGGACTGGCCAAAGGAGTTTGTTTGTATCATGTCCCACACATACCTGCTATCACAGATGGTGTAGAGATGAAGAACAGCAAGCAGGAGGAGGAGGCCCAGGAGACTGGCAAGGCTGAACACACAGTGAAGAAGCCATTTACTATTACCTAAAGAGAAACAGTTGCTCTTTTAGGTATATCTCACTGACCATTTGTTTACCCTGTGTCTCTCAGGATGGCATTTTCTGGACAACACTCTCTTTGTGCTCCGCTTCAGGGTATGACCAAATGCTGGAATACAGCACCAGGCACAGAACTGGGAATAAACAATTTGCCTCCGTGCCCTTGATGGAGGACCCTTGTCTTCTGTTGTACAGGCACTAATTAGATCCTCCTCCCCACCCACTCCCATAGTCCAGCTGCTGGCCTTGCATGTGCATCCCAGCACATTTCAGCCCTAATAAGTACACATGGTTGCATGCATTCCTCCAGCAACATCTTCAACTTCACCACCTAAAGCTTTCCCCTACCAGCTAGTCTTTGGAAGCTGCTAGGTGGTTCTCAGTCTCCCTGTCACAACCTATGTGTAACCAAATAATTAGCAAGACATAGTACTGCTGGATTACAATATATAGATTTAGGTCGTCATACCATTGACATCTTTGTGTGTCATGAACTTCTGAATAATCCTGCCTTCCCGTTCAGCCCTAGCAGTGGGAGGGAAAAAGGAAGACGGCTACGTTCATCTGCTTTCCTAGAATTTCACAAAGGACTTTACATTTCTGACAGTACTTTTGTTTGTCCTTCCACCTCCTGACAAATTTCTCACTAGAAACTTCAGCTCAGCTGTGTGGTTCCTGCTGCAATCCTACCAGGACTGGTGTTTATCTTAGTGAAGGAAGAGAGGGCTAAATGGGGTTTTGAACATGGAATGCACAAAAGGAAGCTTACCTGGATGACAGGCTATGGACTTGCTCCAGTTCCCAGCTGGGTGGGACACAATGCAGGTTGTATTAGT
>JAOTQQ010000089.1:0-14675 GCA_026546715.1 Gallinago undulata | reverse complement strand
CTGGAGCCCGGCCAGATGTGGTCCCCATGCAGCGCCCGCTTCATCACTGACTTCCTGGACAACGGCCACGGTAGGACCCGGCCCGGGGGTAGGACCCGGTGCAGCCACGTGTCTCCCTCCCCCCCCACACTGCCCCCAGGGACCCCCGGTGCAGCGGTGCCGTGTCCCCACAGGTCACTGCCTCCTGGACCAGCCTCTGGAGTGGCTGCAGTTGCCCTCGGCGCTGCCGGGCAGCGTCTACCCCCTGCTGCGGCAATGCCAGCTCACCTTCGGGCCCGACTCGCGGCACTGCGGCGACCTGCAGCCCCCCTGCGCCGCGCTCTGGTGCACCGGCCACGTCGGTGGCCGCCCCGTCTGCCAGACCAAGCACTTCCCCTGGGCTGACGGCACGCCGTGCGCGCCGGGCAGCGTCTGCATGGACGGGCTCTGCGTCAGCGCCGGACGCATGCAGGAGCTCACCGTGAGTCCCGGGGCAAGGGGGGGACAGTGTCCACCTGCTGGCACCGGTTTGACCCCCGCTGTTTTGTTGTCTGGCTGCAGACACCCGTGGATGGGGGCTGGGGGCCGTGGGGGCCATGGGGGGGCTGCTCGCGGAGCTGCGGCGGCGGCGTCCAGCTCTCCCACCGCGACTGCACCGCGCCGGCGCCGCGCCACGGCGGGCGGTACTGCCAGGGGAAACGCACCCGCTTCCAGTCCTGCAACGTCGAGGAGTGTCCCGGGAGCACCCGTGAGTGGGAACGGGGCTGGGGGGTGCGTGGGGACGGCACCGGTCCCCGAGGAGGGCTGGGGGCTGCCGCCGGTGCTGACTGTGCCCCACCACTGCCGGCAGCCCTCGCCTTCCGGGAGGAGCAATGTGCCGCCTACAACCGTCGCCCCGATCTCGTCAAGGGGCTACCGGCCCCCCAGGACTGGGTGCCACGCTACAGCGGCGTCTCCGAGCGGGACCAGTGCAAGCTGACCTGCCAGTCCCAGACCCTGGGCTACTACCATGTGCTGCAGCCGAGGGTGAGAGTGTGTGTCCCCCCCCAGCCCACCGGGCACCCCGGGGTGCCGCCGGCGGGCGCTGAGGCCGTGCCGTGCCGCAGGTGGTCGACGGGACGCCCTGCTCCCCCGAGAGCTCCGGGGTGTGCGTGCAGGGACGCTGCATCCCCGCCGGTTGTGACCGTGTCATCGGCTCCAAGAAGAAGTTCGATAAGTGCATGACGTGCGGCGGCGACGGCTCCGGCTGCACCAAGGTCTACGGCTCCTTCACCAAACCCCGGTAAGCACCCCGAGGGTGACGGTGGCTGGGGCGGGGTGGGGGGGGACTACACGTCACCCTCAGGCTGCCATCGCCCCCCTCCAACCCCACTGTGTCCCGCAGCTATGGCTACAACGACGTGGTGACCATCCCGGCGGGGGCCACGCACCTCCTGGTCCGGCAGTTCTCGGCGGGTGGCGGCGGCGAGGACGTTTTCCTGGCGCTGCGGTGGCCGGACGGCAGCTCCCTCCTCAACGGTGGCTACGTCCTGGTGCCCTCCCCGACCGACGTGGCGCTGACCGGCGGCGTGACCCTGCGCTACAGCGGGGCCACTGCGGCCACCGAGACGCTGGCCGGCCGGGGGCCGCTGCGCGAGCCCCTGGTGCTGCAGGCGCTGGTGGTGGACGAGCGGCGCCCACCCCGGTTGAAATACAGCTTCTTCGTGCCACGGGGACGGCCGTCGGCGGCCTGGGAGAAGCAGAAAGCCGAGATCCTGGAGATCCTCAGGAGCCGCCGGCGCAACAAGTAGCGGCACGAGCCCGGCCGGGACTCCAGCCCCTATTTATTTGGCTATTTATAGCCCCCCGGGAGCAGGACGTCATTGGGGAGCCTCCCCCCAAGTGCAGGCAACCTCATCTACCTCAGCCCCTCGGCGGGCACAACTGGGGGTCCCTCGGGCAGGACCCCGGGTCCCCCCCCCTGCCCTGGCTGCCGCCCCCCAGCCCCGGCGCAGCCACGCAGCTGTAATTTATTTCAGCGCTGTTATTTAAAGCTATTTATGGACGGAGCTGGCGTGGTGATCGGTGCCAGGCACGGCCTTGTCCCTCGGGAGCAGCTGCGGCTGCGTCAGCCCTCCCTCCCCGCTCCCACCATCTCCCCCCTGTCCCCCCCACGGTACCACCAGCACCCTCACCCCCCCCCAGAACAGGGGGCCACCACCAGTCTTGCCCAGAACGGACTTTATTGGCTGCCTCCCCCCGGCCCCGCGCAGCCCCTCGGGGTGGCCGGGGGTCCGTGCCCCTCTCCGGAGGGTGCAGCCGTGGGCACACAGGGACCAGCCACCCTGCCCCCCACCCCCAAAAACGTCCTGTAGGGGAAAATTCCCCCCCCCTCATCCGGCGCCCTGCACCCCCCAGGGACGGTGGAGCCGGGTGCCCGCTCTACCGGGGAGCCCCAAGACCTCACCGCTGCCGGTGCTGCCCACGGGGTGCCACGGCTTGGGGGCGGGGAAGGCAGATTCCCCCCCGAGGAGGATGGGGGGGGGGGCAGGGGGCTCACGGTGCCGAGCTCGGAGGCGGTGAAGCTCCATCGCGGCTCTGCATCCCGGCGCGAACCGCCGTCGGTGCGTTTCCATCGTCCGCGCGGGCACCGGGAGCTCAGAGGCGGCGGCGGGAGGGGGGGGAACGGACGGGGGACACCGGGGGAGGCACCGGGGGAAGGGCCAGCAGAGCCCGGAGCCCGGCCGGGGGGAAGGGAAGAGGCGGGAGCCCATCAATACCCGCAGCCCCACTCCAACAAGCCCCGCCCGACCGGCGGCCGTCGCCGCCATGGCACCGCCCCGCACCACTTCCGGCCCCCGCACCGCACCCAATCGGAGCGCGCCGCTCCCATGACGTTCTCAGTAGGGGCGGGACCAACAAGAGGGAGGGGGCGGTGGCGAGCACCGTTGCCACGGCGATGGGCTAGGGCGGGGCTTGCGCTAGGCGTGCCCCCCTCAGGGCGGGCCCTCGAGGAGCCCCGCCCCCCCCCGCTCCTCCGGGTCCTGCCGCCCGCCCGGGCGCCGGCACCGCGTCCCCCTCCGCGTCCCGCTCCGCTCCTCGGGCCCAGCCCCGAGTGACACCGCCCCGGTCCCTCCCACCGGGTCGGACCCGGCCCCTTTAACACCTGTCACGTCAGGGAGGCCGCGACCCCGCCTCGTCATCACGCTCCGCCCCCGCCCGCTCACCCTTCCAAGATGGCGGCGGCGGCCGGGCGGGGCTGAGGCGCTCCCGCCGCCCGTAGGTACCGGCAGGGCCCGGGGCTCCCCCTCCCGCCTCTTCCCCGTCCCCGCGATGCGGCCCGGCCCCGCCGCCGCCCCCCCCTGCCGCCGCCCCCGGTGATCCGTGCCCGCCGGGCCGGCCCCCGCCATGCTGCGGCGGCTGCTGGAGCGGCCCTGCACGCTGGCCCTGCTGGTGGGCTGCCAGTTCGCCTTCGTCGCCTACTTCTCCCTGGGGGGGTTCCGCAACCTCACCTCCCTCTTCGGCCGCGCCGCCGGGCCCGTCTTCGACTACTCCCGCACCCACGACGTCTACGCCAACCTCAGCCGGCTCCTGCCCCGCCGGCCCGCCCGCCCCGACCCCGCGCAGCCCCTGCCCTACTGCCCCGAGCGCTCGCCCTTCCTCGGTGAGTCCTGGGGGGCGGCCTGAGGAGGGGGGTCACACGGATCCGACCGCCCGGAGCAGGGAAAGCAGCCCCGGAGGGGAACCGGCAGGTGTTGGGGTCAGGGAGCAGCTCCCCCCGGGGCGAGAACGGGGCCCCCCACCCGGGGAAAGTCCCCCTAAGACGTAAGGGAAGAACCGGGATCCCCCCCGAGGAAAGAACCGGTTCCTCCCGGGGAAAGAACTAGACTTTCGGGGCAGGAACTGAGCCCAACTTGGGGGAAGAACCAGGGTAAGAACCGGGCCCCCCACCCGGGGCGAGAAGTGTCCCGTCCCCCCCCCCCCGGGGTGAGAACTGGGGGAAGAACTGGGATCCCCCCGGGGAAAGAACTGGCAAGAACTGCCCTCCCCCCCTGCCCGGGGCAAGAACTAGCCCCACAGTGGCCAGCCGGACTGACCAGCCGGGCAGGCAGGGCCGGTCCAGGGAGGCTCCCGCGTCTCAGGGCAGGGGGGGCCCACACCCTGCTGTGGGTGCCGTCCCCACCGCCCCACGCCAGCCCCCCTGCCTCCCCCACCCCCGCAGTCGGCCCGCTGACGGTGAGCTTCAGCCGGGTGCCCACGCTGGAGCAGATCCAGGCCAAGAACCCGGCGGTGGAGGAGGGCGGCCGGTACCAGCCCTCCACCTGCGAGCCCCGCTCCCGCACGGCCGTCATCATCCCCCACCGCAACCGGGAGACCCACCTGGGCCACCTCCTCTACTACCTGCACCCCTTCCTGCAGCGCCAGCAGCTCCAATACGGCATCTACGTCGTGCACCAGGTGAGTCCGGGGGCTTCAGGGGCCGCTGGGGGCTTTGTGGTGGCCTCTGTTGCCAACCGGCTTACCCCGCAGGCCGGCAACTCCACCTTCAACCGGGCCAAGCTGCTGAACGTGGGGGTGAAGGAGGCGCTGAAGGACGAGGAGTGGGACTGCCTCTTCCTCCACGATGTGGACCTCATCCCCGAGAACGACCACAACCTCTACACCTGCGACCCCTGGAACCCCAAACACGTCTCCGTCGCCATGAATAAATTCGGATACAGGTGGGTGACTGCAGTGGGGAGGGGGCAGCCGGGAACAGGGGGGGATCAGACCTGACTCAGCCTCTGTCCCCCTCTCTCGCAGCCTGCCCTACCCCCAGTACTTTGGGGGGGTCTCGGCTCTCACCCCCGACCAGTACATGAAGATGAATGGTTTCCCCAACGAGTACTGGGGCTGGGGTGGCGAGGACGATGACATCGCCACCAGGTAGGGCACCGTGGGGTCCTCCCTGTCACCCATCTCCACGTCCCACCGGGAGGCACCGGTGCTTGCCGGGCTTGGGGATGGCATCACCCCACAGGACAAACATGTGGGGGCTGTTGCCGTCACCCTGGGGGGGACACAGACGGTGTCCCCACACCCTGGCAATCAGTGACGCGGGGGCTCGTCCGCAGGGTGCGCCTGGCCGGCATGAAGATCACCCGCCCGCCCGTCTCCATCGGACACTACAAGATGGTGAAGCACAAGAGCGACAAAGGCAATGAGGAGAACCCCCACAGGTCGGGGGGGGGCTGGTGAGGGGCTCGGGGGGCCGCTGGGGATTTCGGGGGTGACACTTCTCTCATTCCTTCCAGGTTCGACCTGCTGATCCGCACGCAGCGGATGTGGACACAGGACGGGATGAATTCCCTCACCTACACGCTGCTGGCCAAGCACCTGCACCCGCTCTACACCAACCTCACCGTGGACATCGGCACGGACCCCCGCGCCGGCCGGGGCCACCGGGGGCCGGTGCCGGGCCACCAGGGCCAGAGGTACCGCAGCAGCAACAGCCTCTTCCGAGAGGAGATGCTGCGAAAGCCGCCCCGGGACGCCATGGGGTGGGGGGAGCAGGGGCTGGCCCTGTCCCCCCACTTGCCCACGGCCGCTGTGCAGCAGCCCCCGGCAGGTAACGGTACCCACGGCAGCACCGGCCCCGCGCCGGCACCGGGGGTCACCCAGCGCAGCCCCGAGGCCACTGGGGAAGGCGATGCCCAGCCAGGGAGCAGCACCACTGTGCCTGTGGCAGAGAAGATGGGGGTCCTGCCCCCCCACAAGAACAACCAGAGCCTGCCGCAGGGTGGCCACTAGCCGCTGGCCACCACGGCCCCAGCACGGACTCTGCTTGCCAGGACCCAGCACTTGGGAAGGGACCCTTGGGAGCCGCAGCCGGGCTGGGTGCTCTGTGGCCTCGCTGGAGAGACTTGCTGGGGAGAAGCAAGCCCTGGGGGTGACTGGGGGGGAGCTGCTGGCCATGGGGCCAGTGGCTGTTATGGGGAGGCACCCCCAGGAAGGGGTGCAGGGGGAGGTGGGGGCTCGTCTGGCTCCCGACTCCCCCGAGGACGGTTAAAGGCTGCGCTGCCGGCGCGCGGTTATTTATTCTATTTATGAGCTGCTCCCTGGACCTTTATAAGGGTTTTTCAATTAAAAAACACACACTTTGTCCTACTGCGGCGGGGCTGTGGGTGCCGAGGGGGTGGGATGGGGGGCGGGGGGGCTCAGCACAGCCCCCCCATCAGCCGCACCACGGCCGCTTTGGCGCTGGCGATGCAGTCATTGACGGAGACGCCGGCGAAGGAGGCTCCGATGAGGCTGAGGGGCAGCTGCTGCTCGGCCAGGAACCGCCCGATGCGCTCTGGGGGGACGGTGGGTGATGCTGGGGGGGGGCCAAGGGACCCCCACCATCACCATTCCCCTCCCCTCCTCCCCCCCCCTTACCTGTGCGCTGCCAGTGGCCCAGCGTGTACTGGGGGATGCAGGCCTGGGGAGGAGGAGGAGGAGAAGGGGGAGCTGCTGATGAGCCCTGTGGGACCCCCCCCCCCCCAGTCCCCCTGAACCCCCCGGCGCCATCACCCACCTGGTGCACCCGGACGATGGAGCGGGTGGGAGCCGCCTCCAGGCCCAGCTGGTCCCGCACGGCCACCTGTGCCCGCTCCAGCAGCCGCGACGGTGACACCGACGCTGGGTCCCCGAAGCTCTGCCCGAACCAGGCGCCCCCCAGCATCACCTGCGGCACCGGCGACACCGTCAGCACACACCTCCCCCCCCCGGAGCACCCCTGTGTCGTCCCGTCCCGTGTCCCCCCCCCCCCCCGCCCCCTCCATCCCCGGCCACTCACCGTCAGCCGCACGGAGTCGGCTCCGCCACCGTCGTGCTGGGGAAAGGCCACCGAGTCGTAGATGATGCCCAGGAGGGAGGCGTCCTCTGAGGAGGGCACCAAGTGCCCAAAGCCCTGGGCAGGAGCAGGGGCGTGAACAGGAGGTTGGGGCACCCCTGGGTGCCAGGGGGGTGTCCCCCCAAGGGTGCTGGGGACACCCCTGGGCTCTCACCGTGACAGGCAATGTGACACCCCGGTACTGCAGATTGACCACGGCCACCGAGACGGCAGGGATGCGCCGCAGCTCCCGGGCCAGGGGCTCAGCCTCGTCTGGCAGCACCTCAGCCAGGGCTGGGAGGAGAGGGGGTATCATTGGGGGGGGCAGGGGGGTCACCCCATCCTCCCTGTCCCAGGGGAACCCCTGGGGAACCCCCCACCTGCAGCCGGGAGGGCGCTGATGACGTGGTCAGCCATCACGGTGCCATCTGGTAGGGTGAGCTGAGAGGGGGGGAAGAGAGTGAGGGGAGGGGGGGGGGCTCTGGGGACTCAGAGATGGGGGGGGGGCAGTGGGGGGACTCTGGGAAGGGGACCCAGGTGTCCCCACCCCAGGTCCCCTACCTGCCATCGGCCATCGGGGCGTCGTCGCAGGCGTCGCAGGGGCGCCTGGCACTGCACCTCGACGCCGCGGGGGCGCAGAAAAGCCGCCAGCGCCTGGGGGAGGGTCTCCATCCCCCCCCGCAGCGACCACTGGCTCCATCGCTCGGCCCGTGCCCGTCGGCTCAGCCCCGACTCGGCCCCGCGCTCCTTCCCTGCGGGGCGGCAACGGCACGTAGGGTGACGATGCCACGTAGCGGTGGCACCGGGGGTGGGGAGATGTATATCCCCCACCCCGCCATGTCCCCCCACCCTTAAAATGCTCACTGGAGCCCAGCGCCAGCCCCAGCAGGACGGATCTCCGTCGCCGTTCGGCTTGGAAGAGCGAAGGGAAGCAGGACCGGACGCTCAGCGCCCGGCAATCGCCGGCGAACACCCCCCGGCACAGACTGTCCACGGCGATATCGGCCACCTAGGGCAGAGTTGGGGGTGGGGGACACGCAGCGTGGCGGGTCCTGATAAGCTCTTTCCCCGCCCCATCCCCCCCGGGGTTATCGGCTGCCGCGGGGCGCCCACCTCCCATCCGAAGCGGCGACCCACGAAGGCGTGAACGCTCTCGTCGGGCTCCGTCCCCGCCGGTGCCAGCAGGTCCCGTACCCCGCTCCACAGCAGCGCCTGCGAGAAGGGGGACACCGGCCGCAGCAAGCCCCTGTTTTGGGGTGGGGGACAGGGATGGGACACCGAGGGTTCAGGGGAGGGTGGGCCCCGGGGGTGCGCCCGTGGGCCACCCTCCCCTGAGCCCTCGGTGTCCCCAGATTCGGGCTACCTCACCCCAAACCCGATGGCAACTTGTGTAGGGCCCCGCCGACGTAGAGGAAGCGGTTCCTGGAAGCCGGGTGGTCTCCGGGGACGGGAAGGATGTCACCCTCCAGGCCGAGCTCGGAGACCTGCGGGGACGTGGTGGTGGCGGGGGTGGGGGGCACTGGACACACACACACACAGAGACCCCCCAGCTTTACACCCAGGGACCCTCCAGCACCTGGACTGGAGTCCAAGGACTCCAAGACTCCCCCCCCAACCACTGCACCCTGGGACCCCCAAGTCCTTGTGGCAGCAGAGACCCCCAGGATCCATCCAGTGACCCCCTCTCCCACCCAACCACGCATCCATGACCCCCAGGGACCCTCCAGCACCCTGAATCCAGCCCGAAGGACTCCCCCCGACCACTGCAACCTGGAACTCCCAAGCCCTTGTGGCCCCAGGGACCCCCAGGACCCCGGGATCCATCCAGTGACCCCCCTCCCCTCTCCCACCCAACCACACATCCACGCCCCCCAGGCGCCCCTGTCCCCCAGCACACATAGACCCTCCAGCACCCTGCAGCCACCCCTCCCCGGACCCCCGCATCCATCCTGGGACACCCCCCACCCCAAGCTCACACCCAGGGAACCCCCGGGACTCCTCGGCACCCCGCTCCCGCCCCCAGCCCCCCCCGTACCATGTGCAGGGTGTCGGTGCCCACCGCCCCCCCGGGCCGGATGCCCCGCGGCCCATGCTCGAACACGGCCCCGTCCGGGGTGCGGGTGCTCTGCAGCCACCCCCCCAGGCGGGCACTGGCCTCCAGCAGCAGCACCTGGGGGGGCACACGGCTGTTACCCCGGGGTCACCGGGGCTGGGGGTCTCGGTTTCCCCCCTGGACACGGTCCCGGCTCACCTTGGGCGGGCGGGGGCCGCGGGCCAGGTGGTAGCAGGCGGCCAGGCCGCTGATGCCGCCCCCCACGACGGCCACGGTGGGCGGCATGAGGGACCGGGGGGTCGGCGGTGCTGAGCGTGGGGTACCGGCACCGGGCCCGCCCCTTCCCGCCGCCTGTGGGGCGGAGGGCGGGGCTAAGGCCGCGGAGCGCCAATGGCAAGACGCCGTGCCCTAATGGACAGGCGGCGACGCGGAACCTCCGACGACAAGCCCCGCCCCCGACAAGCCCCGCCCCTCTAGCGCCGAACTCCGCCCCCGCAGGTGACCCACCCATCTGCTCTACCCACGCCCCTCCTGCATCAGGCCACGCCCCTCAACTAGAGCCCACCCCGGGCTAATCCCCGCCCCTGAACCCGACCTATCCCAGCGCGTCTGAACCCCATCAAGCCCCGCCCCTTACCCCGACCCCGCCCCTCCGCACTTGGCCCCGCCCCGCCCGGCCCTTCTCACCCCGAAACTTCGACTTTTAGAGGGTGGTTTTTTTTAGTAAATTTATTCACAAAAGCCCCGCCCGGGGCAGCGCGGGCTGCGGCCGCCCGTCCGCCCTCCGGCCCGGCCCCGGCGGGTCAGGGCCTCCTGCCGGGGGGCTCCTCCAGCTCGTAGAAGAGGACGTAGCCCTCGCTGGACGGCACCTGGTTCTCGCTGATGGGCGAGACGCTGCGGCAGCACCCTCAGCCCGCGGCCTCCCCGCCGGGACGGGCAGGGGGGGCCGGGGGAGGCCGGGAAGGGGTGGTGGGGGAGTGAGGGGGGGTTGTGTCACCTACCGGGAGTCGTTGTAGACACGCCAGCCGGCGGGGTCCCGGCAGAAGGCCGTGTAGTGCCCGTAGTGGACGCTGCCCGAGTGGTTGCAGAGGGCGTAGAGGCTGTAGACGGGGCTGCCTGCAGCGGGAGGCCCAGCTCAGCGATGTCCCCGGGGCTCGGGGTGTCCCCCCAACCGTGGGTGTCCCTCCCACGCACACACCGTGTCGTGTCCGCCACCCCCCCGGCGTTCCTCACCCGCCTTCTCACTGGCGAACTCCCGCAGGTTGAGCTGCTGCAGGGGGAAGTCCACGAAGACGGAGCACTTCTTGATGGAGTATCGGGTGGTGGAGAACCGGTTCAGGTCTGGGCGGCGTCAAGGGAAACGTGGCCCCAAATGGACGGAAGGGCGACCCCCCAGTAACCCCCCCCCACCCCTCACCGTGAGCCCCAGCAGCTCTGGGTGTCCCAGGCCCCTCCCCTGGCCCCCCACCCTCCGCTCCCCAAAGGATACGGAGCACCAGGATGCGGGGGAAGCGCTGGATGGTCAACTTCTTGGTGCTCCGTGTCCGCTGCCGGCACTTGTCGCAGACCTGCCCGTGGCAGGGTGAGGGTGATGGTGAGAGGGGGCCAGTGGCACCGAGCCGGGGGTGCCAAACCACCCCCCCCAGCCCCAGCCTCTTACCGGGGCATTCTCCGAGTCCAGCTCCTCCTCCTTGGTGAAGAGGCTGAAGCAGTCGTGGAGCGAGACCTTGCCGCCGGCAAAGCTTTTCTGCAGGGAGAAAGAGTCAGGCAGGGGGCCGGGGGGTGGCTGGAGGGGGACAGGGGGTATCTGGGGGGGCTCTGCCTCATCCCTACCTTTGGGATGGGCAGGGAGAGATCGCAGAAGACCTCAAAGGTGGTGGAGCGGTAGCCACACGCCTGGCACTTGAGGCAGCTCTTCAGTTGCCCCACGAAGAGGTCTGGGGACAAGTGGGATGGTGAGGACAGATGGAGAGGGGCACTCCAAGAGGTTTGGGGGATCCGGGGGTGTCATCCCTGCCCAGCAGTGCTCACCCACGATCTTGCTGTCCTCCCTCTCCAGGTATCGCTTCCACATCTGGTTGGCGCGTTCATCGTCGCTACGAGGAAAGGTGGGGGGTCAGAGCTGCATCCCTGGGGCTCCCCCCACCTGTCTGCCTGCCCCCCGGAGACCCCTCTCCCCCTTACCTCAGTGTCTCAGGATCCTCCAACACAGGGGTCCGGCGGGCATCTGAGAGGATGCTGGGGGTCCTGCGGCCCTTGCGGTTGATCTCCACGTGCAGCCGGTCCATGAAGAACTTGAGGAACTCCTGGGCGTCCTGCTGACTGTGGGGGGATGGGCCCATCGCACCCTCTGGGGCCCAGGAGGGAGGCAGGGGGGGAGGCAGGGGGCAGAAGAAGCCTCACCTGTATCCAGTGAAGGAGGGGACATATTTCTGAAAGATGGCCTTGAAGCGCCCGGGGTTGACGGCCTCGGAGGAGTCGGGGTGCCAGAGGGCAGCGATGACGTCGGCAAAGGCTGCGGGGACAGGGGACGGGATGGGTGTCAGCACCAGCGTTTATGTAAGAGCTGAGAGGGGTGTGGAATTATCCACGGGGGGCTTTGTCCCACCTTCGGTGAGCTCCTGGGGGGCACGGGGGCCAGGGGGCTGCTCCTGCTGGAAGTCCCGGCGCAGGCAGTAGTCCCGCAGCGGCTTGGTGCTGCTCAGGCACTGCAGCACGGCGTTCATGAAGCACTGCCGGGACAGCAGGGGGGACACGGTGACGCCATGAGGGGGGGGACGCCAGGCCTCAGCATGTCCCCCACCATCCCCTCACACCCCTGTGTGCCATGGGGAGTCCCGAGGGACTGGGGGGATCCCTGGGGACATGGTGGTCCAGGGAGGAGGGAACTGCTTTGTTATGTCTGCTGCAGGCCCAGGGGGACCCTGGGTCCCTTCCACACCCCAGGACAGAGGGACAGGAGGACTCGGGGGACACGGGGGACGCAGGCACTTACCGTATTGCCCAGGTTCCTGAGGCCGACGTGGCCCGAGCCCAGCAGCAGGGTGTGATGGGTCTGCGGGAACACAAAGGTACAGGAGTCAGAGCCCTCCCCGGGCATCAAACCCCTCTGGCCGCCCCTCGGCTCCCTATGGACAGACAGACGGATGGACAGACCGAGGGGGTCTCACCCCAGGCCCCCCGGAGGCTTCACCTCGCCGCTGACGAGCAGCAGCCCCATGACGGCCGTGTGAACCACCGACTCGGAGATGTCGGTGCCGCGGCCCTGCAGCTCCCGCTTGGTGAGCAGGCTGCGGTGCAGCTTGCGTGGCAGCTCCACCAGCGTGGCTCCCTGCAGCCCCGGCATGGCTCTGCCACCGGCACCCCGCTGCCGCTCCGGCGTTGCCGGGTTCCCTTCGCCTCTCTAAGCCACAGCTCATTAGCTGATCCGATTTCCCCTAGCTATTCTGGGCCTTGCTGGAGGCTCATCTCGGGGGGATTAATTAGCAGGAGAGCCACCCTGAGGACAGCGGGCACCCGGAGAACGGGGAGTGGAGGCAAACACACACCCCCATGGGCCCTGCAATGCACCAGTGGGGCGCAGGAGAGTGGTGTGGGGAGCGGGGCAGCTCGGTGGGACAGGGGACAGCCCCATGTCACCAGTGGGGGACACACTGTGGGGGCCAAGCTGAGTCCCCCGTCCCCCACCGGTGGAGGGATTTCAGGGCACCTAATCCCCACACGTGGCCCAGGGCGAGGGGAGGACAGGGACTGCCTGCCCCGACTGCTCGGTGGGGAGAAGGCGGATGCGGAAACGGGCACAGCCCCGGCCAGCCCCCAGCAGCCGAGGGGACACCAGCCTTGCACAGCGAGGGCACCCCCAGGAAGAACAGAGTGGTGAGAGGTGAGACCAGCAACCCCCGTCCCACCCCAGCAGTGTCACCCGATGGGAAGGGAGCCGCTGCCCTGCGGCAGGGACAAATCCTGGAGCTCTTACAGCTGCCGCCTTCTCCTCGGTCCTGCCGGGTGCCGGGGTTCTGCCCAGGGGGGGGCTGCTGGGCGCCGGGACGTCGGGGCTGTGGGTGTAGGGGGGGTCAGGGACAGTGCGAGTCCTGGGACAGCCCTCGGGCCGGACGGAAAGCAGCGGGGCAGCCGCCTTCCCGTCCAGCCCTGGGGAGACATTGACCCTCCGGAGAGAGGAGCTCCTCCTGAGAGCCAGCGAGCCGGCGCTCAGCTGGTGGCCACAGTCCCTCAGCACCAGCCGGCTCAGCACGGCCGCCACATCCTCAGCGCGGCCACCGCTGCCGCCGCCACCCTGGCTCAGGTCCCCGATGCTGATGGATTTGGAGCGGGCCAGGTTGCTGCGCCGGCGTTCGGCCAGCGAGGCCCCGGTGGGCAGGGAGAAGGAGGCACTGCCCGGCACCACGCCGGTCTGCGGAGAGCCAGGCACCCGCACGGCGTGGTCCGCCTTCAGGGGCCCTCGCCGGCATGCCGAGACACGCAGAGCCTCCCCCCGTTTCGAGGCCCGACCCCGCTCCAGCTCCAGCTTCTTGCTGCGGTCGTCCATCGTGCTGGGCCGGGGCGGCAGGAGGCGAAGTTTGGGGGCCGGGGAGAGGCCGTTGGCGGCGGCAGAGGCCAGGGCGGCTGCATGGCGCTCCTGGCTTAGGGCCCGGTGCCCGCTGGGCAGCTTGGCGGCAGCCTTGGGTTGGGAGGTGACGACGGCGTGGTCCCTGGCCCGGCCGACGCGGTGCTCTGAGGCTTGGGGCATGGTGGGGACGGCCGGGAGGGGAGCCCTGTGGGGAGAGGGGTGGGCTGAGGCCGGCGGTGCTGGGACAGTGGCTGGGGGGGGGGCACTGGGACATGCACCCACCTCTCTCACCGGCGCCTCCTCCCACCGGCACCGCTCACAGCCCCCCACGGCAAGTGGCCGGCCAGAGAGTCCCATCGGCGGGGGCCCTGTGGCAGGAAAGATGCTCCGGGTCATCAGATGGAATTGGGGGACCCCACAGCCCCCCTTGCCTGGCTGCCATGGCACTGAGCGGGGGTGAGTGCCATCCTGTGCTCCCTGAGCCGGCGGCGGGTGAGTCACGGGGGTGCTCGGCATCACCAGGAGCGGGACCCTCCTGCTCCGGGTTCTACCTAAATGCCGCTGGGAACAGCCAGGTGGTGAGGCAGCCATCTCCCAGCTCCTGTGCCACTGGGGGTGCAGGCCCCACATCGAGGGTGGGGGTGCTCAGCAGTGATGGCTGCCCCCAGAGAGTGGCTCCCGGGAAGCTCCATGCCTCTGGGAGGGCACTCGCCAGCTGGGCAGGGACGGAGGGACGGTGTCCCCCGCTGCTGCTGCAACACCAGTGGGGGACAATGGCCACAGGGGCCACAGCACGGCCAGAGCCCTGAGCTGCCAGCAGGAGGGAAGGGCCCCGGGAGGGTCGGCCATGGTGATGGCAATGGACCCCAGCCCCATGGCTCACCTGTCCCCTGCCAGTCTCTGTCCCCCTCCACCTCCTACCTGTCCCCCTTCTCTACCTGTCCCTGTCCCCTCCTGTCCCCTCCTGTCCCCCACCCGTCCCCAGCCCCTACCCTGCCCCTGCCCCTCCCCCTCCCCCAGCCCATCCAGCCGCTGTCCCCTGCTCCGGCCTCCTCCACGCGGCAGGCATCATTCCGCGCCTCACCCCCCTCCGGGCCGTGTCGCCCCCTCTGGGCCCCCTCCCCTGCCCGGAACCAGGGAGGGAAGGTTTATGGCTGCCGCTCCCCCCGCCTTCCCCCAGGCCCTCGCTGCCCGCCCCTCCCCCCGACCCCGCCGTGCCCCTCCCCCTCTCTATCGCCCCCCTC
>JAOTQQ010000088.1:0-25101 GCA_026546715.1 Gallinago undulata | reverse complement strand
CCCCCCCCCCCCCCCCCCCCCCCCCCCCCCCCCCCCCCCCCCCACGACGACACCATGGGATGCAAAATAAACAGCAGAACAAAGATGCTCAGGAAAGCAGCTGCTGCTGGACCGGGGAAGCCAGGTTTGCCAAATTGTGCCTTGGCAGCTCCAGCACCAGCTGGGCAGAGCATCCTCTGTCCTGTGTGCCACCCCACTCATAGTGGGATATTAGTTTTAATCTCTTCTGTCCCCAGTTCTGCTTCTGCCTTTCTGCATCCCGCAGAACCCAGTGAAAACCATTTGTGATAAAAATCGCCAAAAATCACAAAAAGAGCAAGCTTCTGCTGGTGTTTCATAGGGATGGCCAGAGCCATCCTGCACATCCTGGAGGGAGAAAGATAGATAAATTCTCTATCAAGGGCTGTGATTTTACCTGAAATGCCAAGTTCTATAACCAGCATGGTTTGGTTGTACTAAAAAGCTAAATGATAGACTAAGCTGCTGCAGGAAACTGGATCTGCTTAGGAGAGAGAGAAATGTTTGACTTTTTCACAGAGGTGTGGAGCAGAGGCATTGTCTGAGGCCGTGAGGAGCGCTAGAATGCAGTAGCAAATTGTTTAAAATTCTTTATAAAACTAAAATAAGTTTCAAACCCAGAAAAACTTGTTTTTTAAAAGCTTAAATCTAGGAATTGTTTTTCATACGCTATTGCGTGAAGCAGCAGGATAACATACCTACAGTGTTTTAGAAGTTCTTGAGAATAGCCACAGCTGTATTGGAGAATCTGAAGCGGGGCTGTCTGGTGTTGGGAAGGTCGGTTGGTTTGTTCTCCTGGCACCTGCCATGGACCATCTGACTGGAGATGAGCCTCCCCCTGGCAGAAGAGGAGCGTTCTGCTCGGAGAACAGCCCGCTCCCCCAGCGCAACCCTGTCGGCAGTAAAGATGTTTGTGTTCCTGGAAGTGTTTATGCTGAGGATTCTGCTGGCGTTGCTTTGTCACAGGAGGGCGTTAAGTAAAGGTGATAAGTGAAAGTGAATTAGTTTAAGTGCACCAAAGCCTTGTTGAGATGCTCCTTTTGGGAGTTAAAGTAGTGAGGAATTAAGGCAGCTTTGTTTGTGAATGAGGGACTGCACCTTAGGGATTAATGCATTTTTACTGATGCGTTTTTATTTTTCGTGCTTAGTTAATTGGGCTTAACTTTCCTAACCATACTGGTGGTGGCAGATCTCCAGGGACAGAGACAGGAGGCGTTGCAGAGGCCTCTTCAGCTGCATTGTCTAAGTGATGACAAGATGGAAGATGGATTAATTGATTGCAGATTTTTATTTTTGGTAAATCCAAAGAGGCATCTTCTCTATGGTTTTTGTGTACACAAGCATGTTGAGGAACATTAAGTCAATTTACATGAAAGAATGAATTCGGAACGCATTCAGCCACTTAGCCTGAAAAGCCCCCAGTAAGGTCTGTAATTTTGAAGAACAGGGCATGATGTGATGAGCTCTCCTTAGCTCCGTGCAGCCTGGCTCTCCTGCGTGTATTGTCTACGTAAGCTCTAAATGTCTGACCAAAATCAATAAACATTTTGTTGTTGGCCTCCCTAATAAGACTAAAAGTCCAGAAATGCAACTAGATCTATTTATGTGAATGAATGTGGAATTATTATTTATTTTTTTTAATCTTTAAAACTTTGGGCTCCTCATGGGTTTGGAGCGTAGCCATTTTTCAGGCAAATGTTTTCTTTCTTTCTGAACAGTACTTCTTGTTTGAGAAACCCTTGGCAATACCACTTCTTCACCTTGATGTTGTGATGTTGCTGCTCTGGCAGAGGGGCTCATTGCCTCCAATAATCACGGTTGATGAGCAGCAAATTTGGGTTCTTATGGATTAAGATCTTGTATGAGCCCATTTGCTGGCTGGTGTCACCCTTGCTTACCCTGGGCATCTGGCTGGGGTACATAAACTTCAAGGTCTGATCTTTTGGCTCTGGGTATAGACAAAAATGATGAAAATAAGCTTTTTTTCAGAGGGCAGTTCAGAGAATCTCTCTCCCTCTTGGCTATGCAAGAATCCAGGGGTGATCACCTGTGGGAATAGCCACCTCCCATTCCACAGATTACTCTTCTTCCAAAAAGTAAAGCAGAAAATGAGTCTTAAAATCTGGTTATCAGTGTGCTGCCTGGGTCTGCTAATGGTGTGCCTCACGGCGCTGTGGTACCCGGTGGGGGTAACGGGTGTTTGCTCAGGCACTGGGTGGTCTCCGTGCTTGGCATCCGCTCACGGCACGGAGGAAGGCTCATACAAAGAACTCAATTATCTTAATTGTACAGCAGCTTTTGTTCACTGGAGCGCTGTGGGACGGGCTGCAGCGGGGCACACGCTGCTGTTTGCTGAGCTCCCGTGGGAAGCAGGAGCACGGCGTGGGAGCGGCGGATTAATTACCCGTTTGGTGTGTAAGTGAGCTGCTGAGGATGGGGTCTCCCAGGGCACGGGGCTGCTCCTTGGAAAGAATCATGGTATTTCTGTGTTGAACATGTTTGAAGGAGCTGGGGCTGTTTAATTTGAGGAAGAGGAGGCTGAGGGGAGACCTCATCACTCTCTACAACTACTTGAAAGGACATAGGAGAGAGGTTGGTGCTGGTCTCTTCTCACAGGTGAGAATTAGTGACAGAATGAGAGGGAATGGCTTCAAGCTGCAGCAGGATAGGTTTAGGCTGGCCATTCGGGAACAATTCCTCACAGAGTGGCCAGAGACTGGAATAGGCTGCCCAGGGAGGTGGTGGAATCACCGTCCCTGCATGTGTTTGAGTTTAGATGTGGTGTTGGGGGATATGGTGTAGGGGAGAACTTTGTAGAGTAGGGTTGATGGTTGGACTCGATGATCCCAAGGGTCTTTTCCGACCTGAATGATTGCGTAATTCTGTGATTCTAACCTGCTTTTGCAACTTGAAAACCTCCCCACAAGCAATGGGACTTGCTGCAGAATCATGAGTTCTGTACACGGTCTGCAGTTCACCATTAATGGATTTATACCCAACACACGCCGATGGGATCACTTGTGTGGTGGGGCATGTGCAGAATTTGCAAGGGGCTGTTTTTTAGTAAAGAAATTCAGGAGCATAAGTAGCTTTGCAGGAATTCCAAGCACTGGGAGGGTATTTCATGTTGCAGTAGTTCGGGTGCTGGTGGGCACCGACGGCAGCAGCTGGGCACTTGGTTACTGAAACGCCTGCTCTAAAACAGGCTGCTTGAGCAAAGAACACCCATTGGCAGATGAAACACAGCTGCTTTCTGTTAAAGTTTGATAACTTGGCTTCAAAAACTACTAGTGCTATGGAGGTCACTACAACAGTTTTATCCAGAAAGGAATTAGCTGCCAGATGGGGCGTTGACCCGTTTTCTGCCTATTCGCATCACGCCTCTTCAGGAGCTCTCAAGGTCTGCAAAAGCCCTTCTGTGATTCCTTTTTGCAATCTGTTAACAGAAGGAACAGCGGGTTCTCCAGCTTCCTTGGTGGCAGAGAGGTGTGCTGGGTGTTGGTAATGCCTGTTGAGATCCTCCAGCAGGGCGGAGGATGCCTCGGAGCCGTGCCTGATGGTGTTGTCCAAGGGTTTGCTGGAGCCTCCCTGAAGGAACGTGGTCCCTTCCCCAGACGCTGCCTGTTGTCTGCTTGTGCTTTCCACCATGCACAACAGATGGGGCTTAATTTGTTCGTGTCCCTCGTAAGCAGCGTACCCAGAAATTAACCCTCTCTGAAGTTGTCCTGACAGAAAATGTTAAAACACCACTCTGTTCTGCATCCTTGCTTTCCAGCGCTGCTCTCATTCCTTCTCCTTTACTTTTATTATCTGCTTCTAAAAATACAGTTTGCACGTTGGTGGCTGGTAGCTTAGATTTTCGCCTTTTCCTTTTCAAGAGTTAGAGGACAATTATAACACATGTTCTTTTTCTGTAGTTAAGAGTGAATAGAAAGTCTGTTAAAGCCCTCCCCTATACAAAATTTACTACAATGCTATTTTTGGATATCTGGACTTAAAAGTTTTCGGCTGAAGCTATTTAAAGAATTGTAGCAGTTCTCAGCATTTGACTTGGGCTTTTACAGTGGTTGTAAAGCTGATGGAAAGCTGGCGCTAGTTTTTCCTTTTCATACTGTTATTCCACCACAGCGTTACCATTCTCTGAATCCCAGCGTCACTTTGGACACCGATAGGATCTTTTTGCTTGATAACAGATATAAATTGGCTAATCAAAAACTGAAGACCAAGCTGTACCCACGGAGCAGAAAACCAGAGAAGGTACCTTGATGTTACACTGAAGGCAGAGTTTAGGTTGTCCCTGTCTTCCCATCAGAAGATGCTGTTGCCATGATAAAACCTGCCTTACTGCAGTAGTCTGTGAACATGAAAATTAAGGAAATTAAGGTCTCATATTCTTCCAAAATTGCTTGAAGCAGACAGTGAGACTTACTGATACGCAGGTAGTTTAACCTAACACAGGCAGATATGCTCTCCCTGCCATTTAAGAGGGAAACTGAAGCAATTGGACCTCTTGATTTTAAAAAACATTTTCTGGGAACGTGAAGAGCTTGTGGGTACGAGGTTGGGCAGCTCTAGTGTAGATCAGCTCTACGCTAATCCAGGCGTCAGAGAGGTGGGTGAAGGGCTTCCTTATCCCCACTGAATATATGCAAGATGGTGAGGATGACTTGAAAAATACAGTTATAGCTGGCGTAGAGATAAACACGCTCACTCTTTCACATCACTGAGGTTTATTTCACAAATTGAAATAAATAATCCATCCCTTCAATCTGTATTGAGAGTGCGGTGCTGTGCCCTGAAAAGCACATCAGCTCTTCCTTCCCTCTTTCTGTCTGTAGTCTTGGAACCCTACTGGAAGTGGGATACCTGTGACCCGATAAAACAGAAGCAAACTGCTCTTTTCCTGGTTTTAGGGAAAACTAAAAGCTAGACAAGCAGGAGAGTCTACCTAAAGTTATAACAGAATACAAATGGAAAGGTTAGAAAAAGTTTCTGGATAATATATAATAGTAAATAGCTGTAACTGCAAAGAAGAGAGATATATATAAAAACTTGATGTTTGAGTACATATAACTGGGACATACAATGTAGGAAAACTGCTGTGCCCTGAGTGCTCCTGTTAAACATAACCCTGAAGAAGGATTTGATCCAGAGCAAGGCTGGGAAAAGTAGTAAGAAAATAGCATTAAAGTAGTATTGCTTCAGGAGCAAGGGAAAAATAGACTACCAAAATTAAATCAGAGCAGGAAAGAGGGGTCCACAAAACCCTTTTCTTGGCCAGAACCATGGAAAATGGAAGCAGAATGTATTTTGCTGAAGTTTGGTTTGTGTTCTTATGCCAGGATTGCTTTGCTTTCAGTGACAGAGCTGAGAGGAGGTGACAGTTGTGGCTCATGTGGTGAGACGTACCAGGCAGCACGGTTTTCAGGCTGAAAAGTGGCCCAAACCCAGGGCTGGTATCGCAGGAAACACGGCGAGCGTGGAGCAGCCCTGGTGTGTGCATTAACCACTATCAGCACTGCACCCGCTTCCCCTTCCTCGGACCAAAGAAAATCAGAAAAGCAATGTCAGTGAAAACAAAGCTCAATTGGGCTAGAACTATTAGCAGTAGTGTTAGCAATAAGTAGTATTCGTAGCAATAAGGAGTAGCATCAGTAGCAATAGTAATGGCAAAAACAACTTCTAGATGTATCTGTACGCATTCGTTGCGTTTTCATTTTCTGAAAGAAATGGGAAAAATGGCAAACCTGCATTTCCTGACCTGCCAGCTGGATACCTTGTCACTAATACATCATCCAAAATAAGCGCTCACGAGGAGAAGGAGACTCTTCAGGAGGAAACGTTGCACAGACCCTGTGAGGAGGTTTATGAGCAGAGGCTAATTGCCCCTTCCTTCCTTTATTCTGCGGCTCTGAAATCCGGCCCTGCGCCTGCCTCTTCTTCCCAAAGCCTCCTTCATGTCCTGGGATGTTCCTTGGGGGTTCCATGACGGCAGCACTGGGGCGTCCCCCGCGACTTTTGCATGGGGATGGGGACACATGTCCCTCGGGACTGTGTGCTCTTGTGGTTCCTGTGTCTGGGGCAGATGCGTTGATTCTTGGTTTGCAGGAGGTTGGTTTGCAGGAGCCATGAGTAAATGAGGTGTAGGTGTTCCCTCTGCGGCACGTTCCCAGCCCCTGTTGTTGTCGTACATAGCTCACAATCTTTTGCTTTCTAAGCTCATCTCTTCAGGATAATTTGTTTTCTGTGGAGTTCCCTGGTTACATTTACCTTACCCAAGTGACCGTTGAACCCACGGTCCAGTCTTATTTCTGTTGGTAAAGCTCCTTCTCACGTCCCCCTGGTACCCCATCCCTGGCTGCAGGGGAAGGAGGGCGATACCGGGGTGTTGGGGCAGCAGGAACTTGGGTTGAGAACCATCAGAGGACGGTGGTTGGTACAGTCTCTCTGTCTGTGGACACACCTGGGCATGTCACTGAACTTCCCTGCCGTTCTGTCTCCTCTCCTTTAAGGACTTGTGTCCAGTGTCTCCAAGGAGGGCTCTGTAAAGTCAATAGTTCTGTCGATGTTCACGGACATAGTCATGTGCAGACTGGAAATGCTCATAAATGGTTTGTGTTTGTTTGAGTACTGACTGAAGCCACTAAAATCCAGCAAAAATGCTGCATTTCCCTTCCCTGCCATGTGTATTTCTACTTTTGTAGGTTCTGGCACGAGAGTTCCCTCGTAGCTGCAGCGGACGAGCAAACCAGCGCCTGCTGGGTGCATCACTCTTTGCTCAAATCAAACGAAACGGGAAGCAACAGGCTCCCGTTTTAAACAAGAAATGTTACGCTCCGTGTATTTTCTTTGAAGATTTTTTTGAACTGCGCAAGTGTGGAGATTCCATTACTTTTGGCATTTTTGTTGGTGGCTTCTGTGCTTAAAATTATTGTTTAAGCACAAGTATGGTTTAAGCATCTTCCCTCGATTTTTGGCAGTAGAGAGCTGCCACGCCCATTCTTGAGTGCAGTAAACAATAGATTTATAGGATAAATTATAGAAAATACATCTCAGCTCGCGGTAGTGTATTTATAGAGCCTTTTGAATAATGTTAGTAAGATTGTGTTAGTAGAAGGCTAATGCAACTGCCAGCACTGTAATTACAGGTTGCTCGGAGATCAGGAAAAACAATTAAAACCTCTGAAACAGTGGCTTGAGGCTGAAGAGGTGGTATGAACCACTTAGCCCTGCTAATATTGGTTCAGAGAATTAGATCCCAGAAGACCGCATTTTTGTCTTAAGGGCTTTTTTTTTTTTTTCTTAAGGGCTCTTCTTCAGGACACATGTGGTGTTTATTCTGGTAAAAAAAAAAAATCTGCTTCATTCTCCTGCATAAGCATTTTTTATTCTCATGACCCAACTATGAGAATCATTTCTGTTTCAACAGAACTTAGAATCTCTAAAATATTGAGAATATTGAGCAGATATACTTTCTCTGTCTCCACTCCATATTGTGGTGAATATCAGCAGTTGGGCTTGGTTCTGCACCAGCCACATCCTGGAAACATTATGAGACTTCCTTCAGAAATCTTCATGCTTTCAAGACAGGGAGGAAGTGCTGCTCACTGATTTAATTTCAGTTTTTATTTGGGAGGGTATTAAAGGTAATCCAGTTTTGAGTCTCCCTGACACACCACATTCAGCTAAAATAGTTTTGGTGGAGCTCAACAGCTTGTGGGAAGCTTCAAAACATTCCTCTTGGAACCAGCGTGGGCTCCTCAGTCTCGTCTGTTCCTCTCCTCTTGCTTCTTTGTGTCTTTGGGTTTCTTTATTCCATCAATAAGTTCTCCAGGAAACAAAACTTCGTCTTTAGTGCTTATTTGAACATTTTTTACCATTTTCAGAATCATAGTTTCTACCAGTTAAGATATTTAAGACAAATGGTACTTAATTTAAAAGGAGAAAATAATAAATCAGTCAAGTAGGTCCTGAAGACATGCACCCTATGTCATCAGCTATGAAGAATTTGGGGGAAAAGGAAAAAAAGATAGATTTAGCCACCAGCATCTACAACAAATGAAACATAAAGCTGGCTTGAAAAAATAGACTTATTTCATTATACTGAGAAAAATATCAGCTTATAAAAGTCCAAACCGTGGTAAAGAAAGACATGTGTTTTTAATGTGTATGAAGGCATCAGTCACTATGTGTGCAGCAATAATTCATCTTTCATTTCTAGGGAACATTTTTAACAAGTTTTGGAAATGTACATGTAAAAAGCTTAGAATTCTTATTGACTGATGCTTGTATTGACTGATTAATTTTAAATTATGTCACTGAAATATGCTTGATGATCACCTGATAGATATAACACAGTGAGCATCACAACACTGATGAGCTTGTTGGGACATCTTCCAAATGCATCTGTTGTGTGCTGTGAGCTTCCCCTGGCTGTACTGGGAATGCGCTCAGTGTCTGAAGAAGCAAACCTTCTTGCTTTTATAATGTCTCAGAAATCTCTGGCCAGAATCCCGCTGCGTTTCATGCGTACTTCTGCTGTGACAAATGAGTTTATGAAAGTTTCTAGGAAACCTGTTCTTATTCACCTCTTGCTTTTGCAAAATCATTTTGGTTGTGTTTGCCCTTAGACGCATGAGCTTGTCTCTTGCTCATTCCCTTGCCACTGCCTTGATGTTTCTTAAGCAACGTGGGTTTTTAAGAACTTGATCTGTCTGATTTTGAATGTTGGGGGTTTTTTTTGAAGAATTTAAGTTGAACTAGGTATTTGCATTCAGTTTAGAAAAGAGCAGGCAAAAGAGAGCAGAAAAGGCAAAGAAGCAAAATTCTGATGAAGATACTAATGAGGGAACACATCACAGAGCAGAATGGACATCATGCCCTGATGCACTGCATGAAATAGGAAGTCCTCATACTCTGCCCAGGGTTTCTTAGCCTACACCTGGTCTCGGAAGCTGGACGTACAGCTTGCCTGCAGCAAGTCAGGTACTTCTGGCTGAGGACACGGGAGATCCAGATCCGAGGCTTTGAGCCTGGTCCTATTGTCCAACAGGACTCCCAGTGACACACCACAGCGCCCGTGTGCGACCTCAGGGGCTACTTCCATCATGAAATGACTGAAAAAAGGAGGTTCAGGTCTCTGAGCTCTCGTAGCTACCAGTTACCTAGACATAGTAGGCGTGTTTATAAAGAATTCATGTACACCTAATTTGGCACTAAAATGTTACTTTGGATTTCTTAAGAATCAGAAGAACTTTATGCCTGGATGTTTCTTTGATTCTGGAACAGCTTTAAGAAGAGCACAGCAGTTCCCTTATTATGGTACCCAGTGGGAGGGCTGCAAGGCAGAGACCTTCCTCCCCTGGCTCTCCTATCCCTCCTCCTCTTCCAGGCGGGTGTTTGCTCTCCTGGCCTCAAAAATAGTGTGGCACATTCACATTTTTTTAATTTGAATCTGTTTATTTTTGGCCTTGGTGTTCCAGAGGAAGTACCTCTTAAATGGTCTGCAAAATGGAGCGGTCCAGAAAATTTGATCTCATAATATTTACATGAAGTAGCATCGTAATAATAACACTCACTGGTGTTAAAAGAGAAATGGAAGCCTTTTAGTCAGGTAGAGCAGGAAAAGTTTTATGACAGATGAAGGAAAAATTCTGTAATAATAATCAAGCAGCCTGGAAACTTCTCTGTCATTAACCAAGTGTGATATATCAGGGACAGTAATTAAGTTCTGCATTTCAACAAGGCTTTTTTTTTTCTATATTTACATATTTGTGAAAATAAACAAGGAATAAACAGAAAATGGTGACGTCTGAGTGGATTCAGTGTCAGTGATAAAACGCAGTCATGAAAACATCCAGGCAACATAAAAGCCAGTGGTGCCAGGCTGCTCTTAAAACGAGACCTTGTGGATCTTGACCTCATGTGTGCTTTTCATTATAATGCAAATGTTAGTGTTTGGAAACAACTTTGGAGATAATGACATTAAAGGAAGAGTCAAAACCTCAGGTTTAGGATGAAAAACCTCAGAAAAAAAATTGGTTTATTTCTAAATGTATTTAGAAAGTCCTGTGCATCAGCATGGGAATGCACCTTTCTTTCTAAAAAGTTTGTTTTCAAACGGTCATTCTTTAACAAAGTCCTGGATTTGTGTTGGTGTTTTGACCAAAGGGAAATGTTTTATGTTGCTGTTGTGTGATCGTTTTCAAGTGGGCTAACGAGTGAGCAGTCCCACATCTTTTCATGCACGTACATTGAGTCATCTTGATGTGGTTTATTTCAGACGTGGGGAAATCAATCTTTCCTTGGGCATGTCCAAAATGGACCTGACCCTTATGGAGCATCTCCTACAGCTACAACATGTATAACCTACAAGCTCTAAATGTTTCCAGCAGTGAGAAGTATTTTCTAATGTTTTTCCAAAGGCAGAAACAAAGCGTGTGCATGTCTGGTGGGGAGATGAGAGGAATAGCGCTCTCCAGAAGGTGTTTGTTCACCTCTATGGAGCTGTGTCCTATGCCTGGCCCCACGAGGCCTGGACTGACCTTCCTAGTTTTAAAGAAACTTCTCTGGCTGCTCCCACAGAAGCCTCTCATCATCAGCACACGAATGCTGGTCATCAAATACAACTTTTACAAAGTTGGGACAGAGAACAACTCTTCCCACTTTAGAGTTTCTCCGAGGGTTTAACCCAAGAAGACATGAAGAGCTCGTTTCAAACAGATGCTTGGTTTAGATCAGCCAGTTGGTAATCCTGCTGCTTGAAAGACAAAGCCATTCTCCTCTTGCTGCTGTTTTAGATTATAAACCAAACTGTATAGCTAGAGGTGGTGTAACACCTGCAGTAAAAGCTGGGAGAAGTAGCCGTGTTCAGTTGAATGTCCACACAGGCAGGTGGAGTCAAAGCTCATGTTGTTCCTGACACAGGTTTCCAAGGTTTGCTGCTGCAGCCACGAGAGTTAAAGAACTTTGTAGACTATTATTTTGCATTATGCCTGAGTACTTGGCTTCTGGGACTGAAGTTCTACTTTCTTAAAAACTATTCAAAAGCCAATATATTAAGATTTTTTTGTGTGTGTCATGTTTCTTTGGCATTAGCAGGTTTTTTTCTGCAAGGAAAGGGGAGGGAGATATTTCTGTGATAGTTCTAAGAGATATTTTTAATTGTGTTAGGAAAGTTAGATTGCAATCCCTTCCGCTTTGATTGGGTTGTTATGGAAAGGAAATACAGTCTTGTAGGGCTTTTTTTCTTTAATTCTCAGGGCCTAATTCTGAGAAAAGGACAGCCCCGTCCTCCTGACACCCTCCCTTTAAGTATTTTTAAGCATTGGTTAGAGCTCCTCTGAGTCTTCTCTTAAGACTAAGACCCAAGTCCTTCAGCCTTTCCTCATAGGAGAGATGCTCCAGGCCCCTCATCATCTTTGTAGCCTCTGCTGTCCCCTCTCCAGCAGTTCCCTGTCCTTCTTGAACTGGGGAGCCCAGAACTGGTCCCAGTGCTCCAGCTGGGGCCTCCCCAGGGCAGAGCAGAGGGGCAGGATGACCCCCCTCCACCTGCTGCTCACACTCTTCCTGATGCCCCCCTTCTTGGCCACAAGGGCACATTGCTGGCTTGTGGTCATCCTATTGTCCAACAGGACTGCCAGGTCTTTTTCCCTCAGCACTTTTGGGGCACTTTTATAGAAACTGAGGTGCCATTGTTTTTGTTTTGTGTTTTTTTTTTTACTGTGCATTTATTGCCATCTAATGTGATACCCGTATCTTCTGATCTTGGTTGTGTAAATCAAGATCTTGATGGCTTATTTTTACGTTATGGATCAGATGTGTTTCTCGCTGACATACACAGAACAGCCCTAAATTGAAATTTGAATAAATAAGAAAAATTCTGCCCCAAGGCATATCATTGAGTAGCGTTTGAACCACCTAGGATTGCTAGATCGTGTTTTATACATAGGCACCCGAAGACCATCTCCCTGCCCAGTTCTAGGTGGGGTCTTTTGCAGGGGTGGAGGAAGAAATGTAGTGACTGTTTTGAATGCTAAACAAGGAATACATGCTTTGTCACTGAAATTCCTATCTGCAGCGCTGGTTATTCCCTACACTGCCTGGGAAAACCAGCAATTCACTGGGAATCATTCCTCGGTGTTAGTAAATGCCAGACACTACGTTTGTTCCTCGTCTCTTTAAGGCTTTCTCAGAGGCAAGCAGAGGCCTTGTGTTATAGTAGCTGGACTCCCATCTTATCACATTCTTTAGGTCTTCTAGACGTATTTTTTTCAGACACTTTCTCACACACCAGTCCTGAACCTTTGTTTTAAGTGGCTCATGCTGTCACCTGGAGGGGTGGAAGGGAACGTTTTTTGACCAGTGACTCTTCTGTTGACCTGTATCTGAAACAACAAAGTATGGACCACAAAATGTGTCCTAATGAAATATACCATCTTTTCAAGAAGACTCGGCAGGAAGGGTAGCTTGGGTGCTTGGCTCCACTCGCGCAGTAAAACTGCGTCTGACATCTGTTTAATACAACTACATGGAGCTTACAAGTGAAGGGCAAGCCTGAGTTTATTAATCTTGTCAGTTGTTACTACCTTTTTATCTGGATCCTGTTAACTTCGGATTTGTATGTAACTCATGGAAAAGATCCACTTTTGTTTCCTTTGTTCAGATATGAGAAGTCTGTTGGCATGAGTCTTCGAAGGCATTAAGTCAGTAGCATCATGGAAATTTGGCTGTGTTTTGAGCACTTGAGGAGCTATAAAAATTAGACTAGCTTATTTTAACAGGCTATTGTTCCACAATCTATCTCATCTTTCTTTCTGGGTTTTTTTGGTCTTTTTTTTCTTTTTATAACTTTCAAGTCATTTAAAGCTACTTTGCTTTTATTTCAGAGTTCAGTAAAAGCTGTTACATAGTCTGTGAGTATTTGTAGTTTCAACATCATATCCCCACTGGATGTGTCAGCTGTTTGGGTTGGGTTTCTAGGTACTGGTGAGACCTTTGTGTATAGAAGAGTATCGCTCTGTAACAGACAACTTCCCTTAGCTTTATTTTCTTATAACAAAATGAAAGAAATAATATGTTTATGCAAAAGAGAACAGAATAGTAGAAGACATTAATTTGACCCTCCCTTTATTACTTTGATTTTGTTGCAGTTGACTGTGTGTCTCTTGTTGGAGGATCTCTTTGCTGTGGACCCTCGGCAAGTGTTCTGCTGTCGTCTAATCTTTGTTTCCTCTCTTGACCCTCCTGAGGGGAACAGTTACACTCTCATGCCCTAAAGAAAAGCCATGATCTGCATCTGTCCCTGCTCCCAGAAAGCTCTTCACTGCAGAAGCTCACTACATTCATGCTGAGTGTCTTTGCAGTCCTCCCTTTGCAAGTCCTTCACTCTCCTCTTGCTATTATTTTGGGGACCAAGGTCATGCCGTCATCTCTTACTGTCAAAAATATTCATAGCTTGTGGAAAGTCTACAGTAATTTTATTACCACTTACAATACTCAAAGATGATCACTGTTGTCTTGGGTTTTGTTGCTGTTACACAATATTATGTAAGAAGAAACTTAGTAATGATTTACTAAATGAGCCTCTTGTATTTTGTGCCAATAATCCCTACAATTCCTTATTACCAGCGCTATCCTACCTAATATGTTACCTTTAGCTTCTTTCACTTTATTTTCAGGGCTGTCTTAAAAAGACAATAGCCTGAAGACTTTCTGGGGTTTGACTTGTCAAGGTTTTTAAAGTGAATAATCCAGGTGTTTTTTTTTCCCCACGGCCCACAGAGGGGGCTCCATAAACCTGGTGCTATTCCCTGCCTGCCCCTCCAGCCCGGCAGCACCGAGAGCTGCTCACGGGGGGGCTCTGCTCGGGGCTGGCCAGTTCAGCTGATAGACCCTCGCCCACACGGTTAATGACTTGGAGGCCTGCCAGATAGAAGAATGAACTGGAAAAATCATGGATTTGATGTCCTTAAATATTTTGGGCTGGCTGTTAATGCTGTATCCAGGCCCACGGTTCTCTGTCCAAGACCATGCCGCCTCCATGCAGAATGCTCTCCAGACATGCTCAGAGATCCACAGCTTGCCTCCAAGAGATTCCTGTCTAAAGTCTGGTTCCATGTCTTTGATTTAATGCTGTAAAATGCATTTTTTTAGCAACGGGAAGATATTTTAAGCCGTAGGCTTAATTTCAGTCATTCTTCTTTGGAGCTGTGGTCTCTTTCTTTTAGCTACTGTCAGTAACACATCACTACTTACAGCACACAATATTTACTGTGTGATATAAGTGAACACAGTTATTGAACTGTAGTCAGACCATATCCTCTTTCATAATATCACATTTTAAATCATCTCAGTGTTTTTCAGGGCAAAAAGAATGAAATCATTATATTTACTTGGGTCAGATTTTTAAGGAAGACTGGAGAAGGTGCAAAATCTGAGAAACACTGAATATATATCATCTTTTGCAGCTTAACACCCTTGGAAATGTTCTTTTAGGGTCCCTGCATTTTTGGAGCCTTCGCCACAGAAAGCTGGCTCTCAGTGTCAGGGTCGGTTCTGTTCCACACACACATTCCTCTGACTTCCAGGTTTGTCTGCAGCATCGGCCCTCGTGCAAAGCCACGTGTTCTTTCAAACAGCGGAGGTCCCTCAGCAGAGGCTGGAAGCTGTAGTAAGAAAGTCGCTTTCCTTCCTGAAAAAAAAGCCGATTCTTGGTGTGCTGTGTTTGCTGCTGCCTGCGGTGCCATTGCCAGTGGTGCAGCAGGGATGCTCGTGGAAAGAGGGAGGCATCTGCAGCTGCTGGCTGGAACACCGGCCTCAGCATCTTCCCGACACGTTTCCTTATTGAGTGTCAAGGTGTGTGATGTATAATCCTTTTTCTTTTGGAGTCATTTCTATTCATAGACTTGCAGGGACCAACAGCAGTGAGAAATGGCTCCTCTGTATTTGGGTATTCCACTGGTGTCCATAACCTCCTTATGGAGGTACTGGTACTCGGTACCAGCCCTCAGCATCACTTCTCATGATGTACAACCTTTCCTGAGTTCCATCTCATTGAAATCTTCATGCTTTTTTTTTGTAGCATTTATAAAAGACATTCTGGAATTTAAAAAAAAAACAAAACAAAACAAAACACACTTAAATTTCCTTAGGTCTACAAAGCATTTATTTGTAGGACCAGAGGAAATGGTCTGAAGTTGGGGCAGGGGAGTTTTAGATTAGATGTTAGGAAGAATGACTTTCCTGAGAGGGTGGTCAGGCACTGGAACAGCCTGCCCAGGGAGGTGGTGGAGTCACCATCCCTGGAGGTACTTGAGAAACGTGTAGACATGGCATTTCAGGGCATGCTCTGGTGCCCAAGATTGTTGAGTTGGGGGTGTTTTGTGTGTGTCTGGTTGGATTTGATGATCTCAAGGGTCCCTTCCAGCCATGAAGATTCTGTGAGGTGTGCTGATGCGGATAAACGCGATGTAAACTTCTGCAACGGGTTCTCTTGAGAAATTTATTTTGGGTATTGCATTGCAAATTGTATTCTGAAGCCTGAAAAAAAAAAAATCTCTGAAGTCAGCAGGACCTTTTGTAGACACTGGTGAGCTGGTTCGTACCCAGCAGGCGGCCTGGGTAAGGGCTGTGGGGTAACTGTGCCAGGCGAGAGGAGCTCCTCAGCCTGGTGGGAGAGCTGGGTGATAGGACCTGGGAATTTGCGTGAACCTAAAAGGCTGGCCATTCCCTGCACCACGCTTAAAGAAAAATAGTGTGTTTCTGTCTGACAAACTGCAATCCTGTCAGTTAGGGGGTTTTCACAGTTAAATGTTCAAGAAGCTGGTCTGAGCTGTGCTGCGCGTCGCCGTTACTGAGAACAGGGCCGCTCCGTCGGCCAAAAGCGAACGCATCCAGCTGCTGATGAGTTGCAATTCCAGGATTGATGGCTTGTTTATCCAAATGTTAAAAATTCCCTGGTTTTCAGTTTTCCTTTTGCGGTAGCCGTCGCAGTGCGAGCGTGGCTCCCGCGGTGCGGTGGGTGTATAAACGAGGGGGAGAGAGCCTTTGGCCGCGCCGCTGCGAAATATGCAAACAACCCCGGCTAAACATAGCTTTACCACGGTTTTGTTATATAAATGTCAACTTGAAATTAAATGTTATGGAAACATTTCTTTTATCTTTATGGACTCTACCAGCTGCAGGGTTACGGTTTTCTCCAGCAGAGTTTACATTTATGCTGTTGTTTAAATCTGTCGCATACATCCAACGCAGAGAGGGGGGGTTAAAAGCGAGCCGTTTGCGTGGGTGCAGTGGCTGCCCCCGCAGCGCCGGGGGGGCTCCTGTGGGAGAGGAGGCTGTGCTGGCTCCGGGGGCACCAGCAGGCGCTGACGCCGGTTTGATTTTTCCGGAGACTAAGGAGCTGAAGCTTTCTTACACGTGTGTGTTTCAGGACTCGCGCTGTATCAAATCCTGGGCGACTGTGACAGCATATAGCCAATTGGGCAATTGTGTGGGGTTTTTTTTTTTCCCCTTGAATATTTTGCATTGCCATTCCACAGACTGTATTTTACCTCTTATTTTTCTCCAAACATCTGATTTGAGACTTACCCAGTAACTGGGACAATAAGAAAAATGGCACTTTAAAAATAGAGTTGCATTGTCCCCACTGGCTCCTCTTATGAGGCAGGCTGCAAATATATTTTTAAATGGTAATGTCCCTTTAGGTAATAAAGACGTTATTGTGCCTGTGGTGCCAAGTGTGTGACTACTGGGCACTACGGATGCAGCCGAGGCGTTGGAGCAGCTCAGGCTCATAGGGTAAGCTGTCTCCAGTCAACAGATCTGGTTGGGATGCTGCAGGAGCAGGCAGACAGAGATTATTCCAGACACATCACCCCATGAGTCATGAAAAGCAGACGCTGGCATTCGTTGCTGCTGCCAGCCTGCCTGGCCTGCCACGGGCTGGGGTCAGTGGCCATCGCGTCAGAGCGTGGAAACGGCAGCTCGCTCCTGTCTGCCTCTTCCCGAGCTCCTGAGAAGAGATTTATGCTGTACCACCATATGGGGACCTCAAGTGAGGATGAGCAGATGAACAGAAAGGGTGATGGAGTGCCTCCGAGTGCCACACTCAGAGGCAATTGCCAGACAGTAGGTTTAGGCAAACAAATTAAAAGATACATCTTCATAGAACTCAAACTTTGTAAATCCTTCACGGTTTGTGTGTGTGTGCTGAAAATACACCTGCACGGCAGAACGGGGATGAGGCAAGCTGACAGCAGCAGGGTCTGTCCAGGTGCCCAGCCTGAGGTCTGGGAATCCCCTGAGCCTATCCTGCTGGTGAGGAACTGGCCACCGCCACGGGGAAGGTGACAGCTCCAAGGGCTGGTCCTCTGTGGTCATCTAGAAAAAACCAAAGCACTTCCCTGCAGAGTTTGTTCAGTGACAAAGCAGACTTGCATGGACTTTCATTACTAAATTTACTTTTCAAAATTTTTTAAAAAAAAAAAAAAAAAACTAAGAAAAAGACTTTAGATACTCTAAAATAAACCTTGAGGTACCTCATTTAGCTGTTGGCTGCTGCACGTTCAACCAGCCAAAGGTTTTCTGAGACAATAGGCATCTGGTTGTAATAAGAGAGCAAAACTGAAAGTACAGGAACAGATCAAAATTGTCATTTTACCTTCAGTCTTTATAAGTGTTTTCTGTCTAAAGACATTCTCTTTTTATTTTTTTTCCTGCTATGGCAAAATTGAATTTTTCAGAAGGAGCTTTAATAATGCTGTCATGTCCTCAGCAGGATGATTAGAAGTGAAACTCAGGCATGAGTGCTTCAGTTGACAGCAACCGCGTGGGAGGGTTGAGAGTGTTTTTTTTCCTTTTTGTCCATCAAGCAAAATCAACCAAAGACTTTGATTTCCCCTCTCCTCTGAAGCACGGGGCTTGTGACAGCAGCTTGGGACAGGCCACTAGATGCACACAAAGCAGATGTCTAAAATGGTACTGAGAAAGGTTTCTCAGATGCCAGCATTTTGGTTCTTGTTACCTTCTGGAGATCAAATGAGTCAACTGGGAGCCAGGAAAAAGTCTTCCTGCAGATCAGATCTTCAGGGACTTGGAAGGTATTTTGGCTTTTCCCAGCTGGGCCATGGGCTGCCCCTTGCAATTGTGTGGCTCTTCTGCTCTGGTGCCTCTGGATGGGGTGAGCTCTTCCCAGGGCATGGAGAAGTTCAGTCTCCCACAGCGTGATGTCTCCAGTACTGTTCAGAAGCCCAGATAAGTGACCTCATAGTCACCTGGTCAAAAGGTCTAAGAAATACGTGAATGTTCATCTTTTTAAAGTAATGCTACTTACCTACATAGTTAGGAAAGCATTTCAGCCAGTGCTGGATGCATGTGCCTTACAGCTCCCTGGCTGAGGGGGCCTTTTCATCTGTCAAACGCATCCTGGAGGAATCTCATCACAAATCCCCATTCCTCATCTCGCACCAAAAAAGCTCACGAGGTGGTTGGGGGCAGCGTGTGACCCCCTGGCCACAAGGAACAGGTTGTGGGAGGACATCACACAGCCCACTAAAGATGTGATGAATACGTGTCCAGGTGAAAGTGCTGTGTGTTCCTGAAGATCTGAATCCGTGCCTGGGCATCTCACTGCTGCCTTGAACCTCAAAAGTGCTCCCCAGGCAAGTTAGGACTCCTGACTGTGTGTGCCTCTCAAAACAGCTGCTCGGAGCTTCTGTGGCTGAAAATAGCAGCTAAGAGCTGGAAAAATCCTTCAGTGCTGGGCAAGAGCTAATAATTTATATAATCAAGATACCATTAATGTGCATCCTGCTTTTTTACTTCAGTGGCCCAGGTTTGGTGGGACTTCTTGCTTTTTCAGTAATATAAAATAAAACCCTCTGACAAATGAAAAGGAGCATGAAAAAATAAGTCGAGTTATATACAAAGTAAACCATGTCTATCATTATAGTAAAAATAGTATTTTAGCTTTGTTCTTTCCTGGGTTGCAGGGAAAAATAACAAGCAAAATAAAAGGAAAGGGAATGCCAAGAATAGCAATGCAGATAATGAGGGTGCTACAGAGAACTGAGATCCTTCAGGTTGAGAGGCCTTGATACATGGCCGTGGTGCTTCCATGTGGGGTTTACAGATCTTCAGCTGAGACTGAGGAGCTGAGGTTGTTGGGGTGAGGAGGCGGTAGCTACAGGAGATCAGCACCAGGGGGGTGAGGACACAGACCCTCCCCTCATCCCAGCCCTCTCTTTCTTTATCTGGCAGTGATACAGTCTCATCTGAAAACAAAATTAAAAACCAAAACAAAAAAAAGGAACTGTGGTGATAATACTTTGTGGAGTAAAGTGTTTCTTATGCAAGAATTGCAACTTGATATTAGGAAAATAATTGCAATGGTGTGGCCAGTCGTGTGTTGTCCCGGGCTGCCCAGAGAGGCTGTGGAGCCTCCTTCCTTGCGGATGTTCTTGCTTTCGGCAGGGGTTTGGACAAGATAATGGCTGGAGGGCCCTTCCAGCCAATGTGAGACTGATATTTATGAATTCCCTTTGTAAAAGAAGCCAGTGCAGCTTTAGTTTTGTTACAGATTAATACAATGATTTTAACAGCCAGGTCTTTGGTTATTTATTTGCCTGTGGTTGTCTGAGCTGGGTGATGCTCTGGGCATACTGCAAAACTATTTATTTCATACATTTTATAGGAAGGTTTGACTAAATGTTCTTGTTAACTTGAAAAGGGTTTCTGTTGCTTTGATATATTGGTTGATTGGGTTTTTTCATCCGTATGCTCTCATACAGATGGATGGGGACTGCTACGTGATTTCTCACTTAAATCAAGATGCCTAGTCCTGCTCAGCATTTATTCTTTAAATCTACATAAATAAATGTTCATAGCAGATCACAAAATACATGAAAAGGAAAAGGTTCAGCTAGCAGAACTTGTTTTTTACAGATAAACATCTACACCATTTTTGGCACCCCCGAATCTACTCTTTCTCTTGCCGAGTCTCCTGAGGGGTTAGGAGAGACGCAGACGTGTGGCTCTGCTGGGAGAAGACAAGCATGGCCCTCACTGCAAGAGGGGCACCGGTGGGGGTGCCTCAGCTCAGGATAAGTCCTGGCTCCCTTTGGGTCCCATCCATGGCTTAAGCCACTCCTGGCCTAGGGAGGACCACTTCTCAACTCTTGGAAGCTTCTCTTGTACACCTGAATTAACATTTTGAAGACATTAAGTCTCTGAGAATCTAAATGCCTAAAAATTTGCAAAAGCCCTTCAGTGTCCAGCCTGTACAATTTTTAATGTGAAACTTTAGAAATTGTAGGAGGCCAAAGTATCGAGTGTCTCTGCTCCACTGCTGTGTCTCATGGTCATACAATCACAGGATGGCTTGGGTTGGAAGGGACCTTAAAGCCCCCCCAGTGCCACCCCCTGCCCGGGGCAGGGACATCTCCCACCAGACCAGGTTGCTCCGAGCCCCATCCAACCTGGTCTTGAGCACTTGAGTGATTGCTCACAAGATCAGCATCTGTGGAAGGAAACTGCTCTGCTACAGTGAAATTCGCACCAAGTTATCTCCGTGCCTGGGCTACATCTTAAAAATTCAAACTTGTTTCACACTAATTTCTGAGCAGAACGCTTTTGGCAAAGAGTGCAGGTCTCTGTAAGATGAAATGCTGGAAAGTAAAAGCACCTTCATGCGTTGTTTCAAACAGACAAGTAGCGGCTTTAATGTGTTTAAGAAGCTCAAAGGGCAAGTTTTTCCCCCTATGGAAAATAAGCGATCGTCTTGTGTGCTTTACGTTCTGCTTAAGGGTGATAGCTGTTCCAGAACTTCTGCAACTCAGCGTTTAATAAAATAACTCGCTATCAAAACAGAAATATTATTGTTGCCCATGGGCCAGCAGAAGGCAGAGGTGTCGGCAGCAGCCGGCTGCCTGGCAGACAGCCCGGGAGATGCTGCTGCTGCCATGGTGGGCACGTACAGGAGGAGATGCTGCCGCCATCATGGGCCCAGGAGATGCTCCCTCCCACACCACTGCGTGTGGCCACAGCTGCTGTGGGGACTTCAGAGTATCTTGTTTGATGCACAGAAGAAACAAGGTAGCCACCTTCCCAGCTGCAGCGATGAGGAGATAAATGCTCTGAGCGGCGGGGGCTCTCTCTGGTGTAGGCACGGTGAGGCCGCGCTCCCTGGGGAGCGGTGTGTGCCATCAGGCCCCAGGCTCTTTGTTGTGCCCAGCGGGGCCTAGCGCCCGACAGCGTGCTCGCCTGCTCTTCGCTTCCAAACATTCATAAACTTAAAGCTTACAAGGAAATCTTTGCGCTCCCCACTCCCCCTTCGGATCTGAGACCCTGCTGCCTTCGGTGGCAAATGGAGGAGCCTAGAACCCTACGGAGAGGGGAGTCAACTGTTGCTGTAAATGCACTAAACCCAGGAACCTCGTCGTCATTTGAACCCTTCAAGATGGGATTCTCCTCCTTTAGGAGCCTGACGTGCTGCTGCCATCGAGCCCTGCCCTGCTCCTGCTGCCTGGCGAGGAGAAAGGGCTCCCCAGACCCCAGAAAGCAGAGATGAAGGGAGACAAGGCTAATGGTGTGGTGCAAAACTGAGCACCCTCCAGCTGAAGCAGAGTGGCTGATTTTTTTTTTATATTTTTTTATTATTTTTTTTTTAGAAGGAAGTTTAATAGTAACAATGCATTATGTTGGAAAGGTATTCTGTGTTCCGGTTATGTCCTTCTTTACTCCTGGGAGAAAACTCTAGGAAAATGGGATTTTCTTGGCTCTGGTGATACTTAGGAGTAAGCTCATAATTCCCAACACAAGCCATACTTCCACTGAAGTCAACCGTAAGGTTTCACTAAAGACCAAAATCCAGCTATTAGTTAACAGGAGTAAATTAAATTAGAAAAATGAGACCTAGATCTTGGTTCTTTGAAGAAAATGAAAAAAAAAAATTTACTCTTGCTGCTGTTATGACATTACTCTGCCAAGCTTAATGAGTGTGGCTGCTGAGATTTCTGCAGTAGCTGTGAGGGGCATTGGGGCTATAAGGGAGCCTGGACTTTGAGAAACTGGTGTTATACATACCAGCTTTTGAAGGGCTGTGCAGGGCCCTCCAACAGGATGGAATATTTTAAGTGAGAATGCACAGCTGATCCTTGGCTGCTGCCCAAAGTATCAACCTATCCTAGTCACCTCAGGCTAATTGTCAGAATCCCAAGTCTTGCAAGTAGTTCAACCCCAAATTTCTTATTAAAATACACCAGACGGGCACTTGAATACGAGTGATAACGTTTCTGTAGTACGTTTTTTTTCTGTGCTTTTCCTTTCCCTCTCTTATTTCAAAACCCAAACATGTGGCAGTATTTCTGTCTTAAAATCTGAAGGCTTGAGAACCTGATTTTGAAGCGGATTATGCTGGTGATTACCAGAACACCTTCCTCTTATGTGTCTACATATTTCTTATATTAAGAATTATGGTTTTTTGGCTTTTAAGAGATGTGGGTACAATGTGTTAGCCTCTTTCTATAAAAGTGTTTGCTATTTGAGTATTTTCCTTTGCTCTGGACAAGGTTAGAAAAAATACACTGCAATGGAAAAATGGTTTTACAGAAGTAATTGTGTAGTGGTTTGCATTTCCCTAGCTTCATACTGTACCTCCTTTAATTTTCTCCATTGCGTTATAATAGTTTTTATCTTAATTTTGTATATGTTCTCAAAAAACTATAGAAATGCTGCAACCAGTGCTCAATGATAAATACAGCATAGTTTCTATTCACATTTTGAAGTAATTTTCCTGGAAAAATCTGTGGTGAAGCAAAGGTTGGTAGCTGAGCTACTGGGCTTGTCATTGAGACTTAGGGCAATTTTGATACAAAAGAGAAAAAATACTTACAGAGTTATCAAAATGCAGATGTCGTTCACTAAACTAAACACACTTGAAGATTTTGGTCTACAAAAAGACCTGTTCTTTGGGTGTGATAAAAGGAGCGTTTTGTCATTTTCAACAGATTTGAGGCACCTGTAAGTGCTAACAGGGATCCTGGGATGCAAATCAGTATCACCCTTCCCAATCTTTAAATAGTTAAAATCTGGAAGAACACAGGCTTTATTCTTATTTTTGTGTCAAAAAGATATCCAGTTGAAGCCAATTAAAACCTTTTAGAAAATGTTTGGTTCACAAGTATCTCTAAGCATTGAACCAATCAGAATAAGCATTTCTTGTTTTTTCTCTTAAGCTGCTCTGCTTGCTCAAAAAGACTGATGCCTGATTTATAGATCCTGGGAAAAATTCACCTTGATGTTTTATTTCTTGTCTAGGTTGTGATGGATTATCAAATGTGCATTTAATGACACATTGATTGGTGTCCTATAGATATCTGAGCTGTTTCATAGAATCACAAAATGGTTTAGGTTGGAAGGGACTATAAAGCCCACCCAGTGCCACCCCCTGCCCTGGGCAGGGACACCTCCCACCAGCCCAGGTTGTTTCAAGCTCCATCCAACCTGGCCTTGAACCCCTCCAGGGATGGGGCAGCCACAGCTTCTCTGGGCAACCTGGGCCAGGCTCTCACCACCCTCACACCAAAGAATTTCTTCCTCAGATCTCAGCTCCATCTCCCCTCTTCCAGTGTCAAACCCTTCCCCCTGGGCTCCAGACTTAGGCAAAAAAAGTCTGAGTCCCTCAGCCTTCTCCATATCCCAGGTGACCAGGTCTTCTGTTTCCTTCAGGAGAGGCCCCACGTTTTCCCTGGTCTTTCTTTTATCACTGCAGAAGCTTTTCTTATTGCCCTTGACATCCCCGGCCAGATTTAATTCCATCAGGGCTTTAGCTTTCCTAACCTGATCCCTGGCTGCTCGGACAATTTCTCTTTATTCCTCTGAATTTCATTTGCCTGGTTTTGATTGCATCTCCTGTTACAGCCTCTTCCTTGCTCTGTCAATATAAACCGAATACAATCACTTAGCAGACACTGCTGAAAATACAACTCCTTAAAAATATGACAGAAAAGGTCAATTTAGGTTAACACCACTTTTCTTGACGCTGCAAACTTAAACTCTTTAATGAACTCTTCTTATTTTAGAATGAATAAACATCCTGTAGGAGAATTAAAAAATAAAATATTGTTTAAATATAATTTAGTCACCGGAGCCTGACAAAGCTCACTTTTCTAACCCAGCTGCTGTGAAAGCAAGTTCAGTTCTTAAAAAAAATTCCAAACGTGAATTTCAGTTCTAATATGTATACTTCTGAAAAATGTAGCAATTAAGCCAAAGAAAGCATTTATAAAAAGAAGGTACTGCTGCAAATATTATTTTTTTTTTGTCTCAAAAGTTGTTGTCAAAGTTCCTATCCCATTTATTTTCATACTTTCAGGCGATGAGGTCTTTATACTCCGCCTGTGCACCGCCAGGGCAGGAGGCAGCGCGGTCCCAAGCCCTGAACGTGTTCCACTCTCCCACGTGAGGAGAAGGCTGAAGGGCAAGGCATTTCTAAGCAGGCGTACAGGAGAAATGTGGAAATGTGTGAGCTTTTTCTATGGGAGAGCACTCCTTCTCCACGCAGCTTTTGTCAAACATTTTTAACAAATTGTAATAACCTTTGTCAACTCTCATTCTCTTGCATAAACAAGTCACATGGAAACTATAAATGATGGAAAATTTAATCCACAGGGCTTGTGCTATCAAAGCTGTTAAACCGTCTTCTTTTCCACCGTGTCAGCAGTGCGTTATCTGTTTTATAGAAATGCTGAAAAGATGACTTTTTAAGGGAGATACCCCAGGACCTGTGTGAATGCCCTCCTTGTGCCTGCACTCGTGGATGTTTTCACTTTCAGTTCCTCCTGGAAGGAGGAAGGTGCTCTGGCATTTGTCTTTCCATCTCCTGTCAGAGAGGATATCGTATGTGTATGTGCAACAGTGACTCCCAGCTCTGTTCCCACCAGCTCCATGGCACACTGAAGCCTTAAAGTCTCCATTTATGCAATCACAGAATGATATGGGGTTGGTGGGGACCTCTGGAGATCACCCAGTCCAACCCCCTGCCAGAGCAGGTCCACCCAGAGCAGGTCCCACAGGAACGTGTCC
>JAOTQQ010000087.1:0-27128 GCA_026546715.1 Gallinago undulata | reverse complement strand
GCCAGGACTGTTGGTAGATGATGGAAAGTGGCTCTGCAAGCACCTCTGCCAGCTCCCTCAGAACCCTCGGGTGAATCGCATCTGGGCCCATAGACTTGTTTAATTCAAGGTTTCGGAGCGAGTCCCTCACCATCTCCCTTAGAATTACGCAAATATTGAATATTTTAATATCAATTTGTGGATATTTTTCCATCCAAAAAATTCGCAAATTACAATTTTAGTCATCAAAAAAAAAAAACTGTGCAGTGAATGAATGAGTAGAAGTCACCTCCTGGATCTTCCCATATACTGTACTGCTAAAATAGTGTACATAACATGAAAAGACCAGTAGAAAGTTGCTATTTTTTCTCTAGAATTTAGGAGTGTAATTCTGGTCAATGAGCACATTTGGATTCTGATAGTGTGTTTGATGAAAATAAAACAAAGAGGGAAAAAATGTAGAAATGTTTCTGTTCCTATTAGATTTTCAGCCTGAAATTCAGATCAAAGAATGTTAGCCTGGAGTAGCTTTATTCTTGTATCTGCAAGTTATCCAAAGGGAAAAAAAAAACACCAAAAAACAACAACAACAAAAAAAACCCTAACAAAAAAAAACAGCTCCCCAAGCCTATTCAGAGTTGGCCTTTGATATCCTGGAGTCTGTTTTCTTTCATGGGATCTGAGAACAGAAGATATTTTAAGAGCTGCTGTAGAGAAAGAAAATAGCTTAAAATGATAATAGACATTGAAACATGGTTTAAAATATGCATGACTACCATTTGTGCAGATGCATATACTTTTCCACAAATGCCAGCCTATATAAATGACATTGCATTATATCAGTTTTCTATGGCTGAATGTTTTCTGTAGAAGTTTTGGTAAGTGCCTTATTTGAGAGGCAGACCCTTCCAAAGTACTACAATCCCTTCAGCTAACTGCATGCATCTGTACTTAAACGTTCTCCATCCACTCTGAATACCTTCATAAGTTGTACATTGCAGCAAAGGCATGTGTTATAAAAACATGATATATATAACTTGCTTTACAGTGTTTTCTTACTTAATCAGACACAGGAGTGGATAGCAAAAGCAAGGTGTGTAAAGAATATTCAGGCCTGTAAAGAAAAATAATCTGTACCTTTAACAAGGAATACATACCAAGTCATATACAACTTTAACAAGGAATACATACCAAGTCATATACAACTTCAGTGTATTTGTAACTATCAATCATAATGGAATAAAAATTTAACCCTTCTAAAATTAACATCTAAGCTATCACAGTGCCAGGGTGAATTTTTTTCTAACAAAATCTGTTTAACAAGAATGGAGTGTCACAACGTAGAGAACTAGTGGAGTAACTGAAAATCAAATCCACTGTTCCTCTGACTTATTGAAAGTATGTATTAGTACTCATAAAATTTTAATTACGTGTCAACTGTGTTTGAATTCTCCTTTCCAATGAAGAGTATTTTCCTTGATTGTAGGCAGCACATAATATCTTTTATTCCAGAAAATCTGATCTCTTAAACAAATGTCATCATTTGATTCCTAGCTGACATTCCTTTCTTACATCTCACTTGTATGAAGTTAATTTTTACTACTGGATTAAGCATGTCTCATATTTAATTTTTATTTTTATTGCATGCAGTTTTCATGTATAAAAAAGAAAATAATCCACCCAGAGAAAAGCAAAATTAATTTAACCATATTCTGGTTGAAGCAGAGAGCCACTCTTTGACAGAGACCTCAATTTAAGGATAACGGCTGGTCTATTCTGTACTTGAAACCTGTGGGTCGTTTCCACTGACAAATTTCAGATTTGCTAAAGTGCAGTGTTGATTCAGAACCATTACTTTTAAGATCATAATCCTTTAAGGCACAATGAGCATCCAGTGTTACCTGCACAATTGGGTGTGGAGTATATATTGATTGGCTCACTAACATAAAGCTGGAACTTTATTGTAGTTGTCCTATACTTTAGAATAGGAGTCATATAACTCATGAGAAAATTAAGTAGGTCAACATCACTACAGTCTTGGATAGGGTGATTTTAAGTATCCTTTGGTGACACATTCTATCCTATTTTATAATAAACTTCTTTTATATAATCTTTTCCTTGAATGTGCCATTAAAGGAGGATGACAGAAGGTAGGAGGTGAGAATGACTAGATGAGTATTCAGCACCAGATTGGTATTCCATTAATATGAACTACCATTTCCTTATCATCAAAGAAAGACATTTACTTGGATATCCATAACCATAAAGTTTTATTTTTACTAGAATCTCACATTAAAATAACTCTACATCCTAGTATTTTTATTTCTTTAAAACGATAAATTTTTTCTTTATTTAGTGTTGGCAGAGATTCAAACAGAAACATTATGTTTTCTCACCAAAGGTGCTGTAAAAAGTATATTTTTGTGCCATGCACAGGCCACAAAATATCTTGTCTTCTCTTTGCTCCAAACACCCAACCAGGGAAAAAACCCAAACACCAAACCCAGTCTTGTATTAGTTGTATTAAATTTTATTACATATATAAAAGTGATGTTTGCAGCTACAACTACATAGAGAAAAACATCCAGAATTGCCAGTAAATATAAATCCATAATGAAAATATGCTGCTAGTGTTTTTCTCCCTGTGGTCTGTTTCTGTAAAAACAAATGATCTTTTATCTGGACACTAATCACACTAAAAAAAATTAAAATGTTGTTTTTCAATACAGACTTAGTGAGTATACTGGCTATAGCAAGAATAGGATTTCACAGAGAGTGTTTTTTTTCCAGATTAAATTGCAGAAATTGAGGTGACGAGTGGTGTTCCTCAGGGGTCCATTCTGGGACCAGTGCTGTTCAACATCTTTGTTGGAGACATGGGCAGTGAGGTAGAGTGTACCCTCAGCAAGTTTGCCGATGGCATCTCCCCTATGAGGACAGGCTGAGAGAGCTGGGGTTTTTCAGCCTTGAGAACAGAAGGCTCTGGGGAGACCTTATAACAGCCTTTCAATATCTGAACGGAGCCTGCAGGAGAACCAGAGAGGGACCCTTTGTCAGGAAGTGTAGTGACAGGACAAGGGGGAATGGTTTTAAATTGGAAGAGAGGAGATTTAGATTGGATACTAGAAAGAAATTCTTTCCTGTGAGGGTGGTGAGGCACTGGAACAGGTTGCCCAGGGAAGTTGTGGCTGCCCCATCCCTGGAAGTGTTCAAGGCCAGGCTGGATGGGGCTTTGAGCAACTTGCTCTAGTGGGAGGTGTCCCTGCCCATGGCAGGGGGATTGGAACTCGATGGGTCTCTAAGGTCCCTTCCAATCCAAACCATTTTATGATTCTATGAAGTAACAAGGTTTCCTCTTTTTTAAATTTTGCCTGGCAAGGTTTTAATACATTTTTCAGGAAAATTTATAAAATTATGTATATATCAAACCAAGAATATTACTGAGTTGTAACTAATTTACCATTCTTTTGTTCAAGACAGGTAAGAAGTTCTTACATTTTGGGTTTAATATTTAAGACATAATTTTAAATTAATTAAAAGATTAATTAGTTGCACCAGCCACTACTACCTGCAAGTTGGACACCAATCTGCAATATTTCAATTTTCCAAGATTCATAACTATACTATAACAATCATTATATTGCTGTCCTTTATCCTCTTCACCATCCCCTACTTTCCTAATCCCTTGAAAACATTAAGTGGGTAACTTTCATTCTGGTTCTGCATATATATTTTGCATACCTTCAGCACATTTTATGTGTGGCATACTTAGACTGCAATCCAATTGCCATTTCCAGGGCAACTGGTCAGTAGCCTGGTTTTATTTATGTTCCTGGAATGGAGAACAAGGGAATACAGAACAATGTTTTATGGGGTTTCTCCTGTTTTGTATGGTACAGGACTATTGAGAGAGGGAGTGGGAAAGAGAAAAGGAGGAATGAAGGAAAATGAGGCAGAGACGGAGGGATGGGAGGAGGAATAAAGGGTGGGAAGGAGGGAAAGAAGGAGGGAAGGAGAGAGGAAGACAAGGTGTTTTTCTGTGATATTCTGAAAAACCACATGGATATTGTTCATGAAAAAATAATTTTGCACTTGGATAGAGTTATGAATTGTAATATCTTTGAAAATCTTATTGTTCAAAGAATGTTTCCACTGAGTTATGCCACTGTAACCCTTTTATTAATAACACTTATTTAAATTTTGACAGATGAATGTAGAAAAATAACCTTACAGATGCTTAGCTATTATTGAGGAGAAGCAGCAGCTGAGTGGTGCTTCTTCTGTTTCTTGAAGAATTAAATTGGCTAGCAGAACTTGGAATGCATTTGTAGCAACAGAGGCTCAGGTCTTACTCTTATTGTGCAGGCAACATTACAACCAAATAGGAGTTTATATTCTCCTTTGAGTTATACCGAGTCATGCCTGTTCCAAGGATAAAGAGATCAATTTCTGCATGGCTAACTTCTCCTCACATGAGAGGGGTCTGCTGGATGAAGCTCTTGTGCAATTGCTGCCATTTCCAAATACATCAACATGTGGTCACAATCCTATGCACATCTACGTCCAGATTAAGCTGTTGATCGGTCAGCAAATACGTACTTCACAGTGGGTCATCTTGCATACTGTGGTAAGAAGTTTCTTACATATTGGTTCTTTGAATTCAACCTATTACAGTAAGAAGGATAGAAGGAAAAGATCTGAAGTACATCAAAAAGCGGAAAAAACAGACAGAGCTGAGATATTCTAAGGGAGAAAATATATTCTGTTGCGAATAGACTCAAACATTAAAAACATCAAAATTCACACCATGGGATAGGATGATGTTTTAGCAAGGCAGAATTCATAGAGGATCCATCACTACTTTCTTTAAATATTAGAAGTCTATGTATTCTTATTTAGAGTTAGCCATTATCAACTATCAAATGAAAATGAATGGATAGATAAATTGTGCTTTCCCCATTTGCTTTCTCAGTTCTTGTGTATGGTATACATTCCCTTTAAGAGTGGGACTCTTTAGAAAGAAAAATAATGTTCTTTTCATTTTCCTCTATTTTCCAGCTTTTGCATGTCTTACCTTCAAGTCTACTCTAAATATAAAGGCCCAAACTTGAGGGACTTCAATTATCTTGTTCATTTTTAATGACAGAGACAATTATGATTGAAGCAGCTTTGGCTTTAGGAAACTGAAATATCCCAAGAATCAGTAAAAATCAGAGGAAAGTTTAAAATGCAAGCATTTACTTGTAATGGATTCACTTGCTCAACCATCTTCCCTACCAATGTAGTATCAGTGACATGGAAATTAAAGTGGCATCAAGTTTTGCTTGCTTGCTTAATTTATAACAGGCTCATCAGTGAGTGAGTACAGATCGATATTTAAAATGAAACTAGACAAACCCACACCTCATTGAGGCTTTAACTTTGTACAAAAATGAGTCTCATGTTCCCTTTAAAAACATTCTGTGCACAGCTTTTTGTGACAGGTGGAACGTGGGTCAAATGCAAGGTCTCATTACCAAGGAGATAACAGCTATGGTTTTATGATAGCCTTTATTCTGTGTTTGATGCAAACTTGCTGAACGCATAATGGTTCCAAATTGCTTAGGCTTATCTGCATTCCATTTTTTTTTAATTCGATGGTGACATTAAACTTCAAGAAGCTATCACCTGAAAGCTGACAGTTGCATTTACAAAGAAGTATATCAAACATCAAACAGCTGATGCAGCATCTTTCACTGTAAACTTTGCCACTCAGATTATGAAATAATTTAAAAAGTAAACTTTCATTAAAGTATAAAGTGGTAGTATAAAAGCAAAATTACCATATAAACATTTGGGAATGTGCATACATAGAAAATGGCATTTACAATGGGTTTCATAACAATTTTGGAGGTGCAGGAGGGACACAGAAGATCTAGAAGCAATGCTTAGACAGATTTTCCATGTAAAGTCAATGAAAATTTGCCCGTATACAGCAACAAATTCTTTTCTATAATGTCTATTTCATGGAACTCTAATACTGTTATCTTATTGTAAACAAGGAAGTCAAATTCCAGATTTTGTCATCAATCTCATGCTGATGCCTGCTTTATGATCTGAGAACATTATTTTTAAATTCCTTGTTCACAATAACTGTTATTTTCCATGTAAATTGGAAAAAAAAAATATGTAATGCTTTTTTTTAGCAATCTGATTTGTAGTACATAGAGTTCACAACATTTCCGAATGCTTATTAAGACAATTCACTGAATATGACTTCATCAGTAGATCAATCATTATGATAATCTAGTTTAATGTATACTTAATGTCCCCAGTGTAATCAACAACAGAAAGACAAGACTTTCCTACACATTTTAAGATTAAATGATTTATTACAGAGAAAGGATGATTTGTTTATCCATAAATCATTTAAATAGGCAGAGTTCAGTACCAGTGAATTTGCCTAACATACCATTACTGGCATATATCTTTATAACTAGTGGCAGAGACTTGCACAAAGAATCTCACTTCTTTTATTTTTTCCTACTTTTGAATGAACAATTTGACATAAATATATATTTTTGCATATATTTGAATGTATATTGTTATTGGTGAAATTCTTGCTTATTGAAATCAGTAGCAAAATACACATAGATTAAAATGAAGCTAGTATTTCAGGCTTTTAAAATAAAAAAAAAAATGTGGATTTTTTTCAGATCAGTTGCATAAACAGAACAGAAAGTGGTCCAGGTGGAGCTACCATTCTGTTAACTTTCATGTACCACAGATATGTACAGCAAAGCTGTGCAACTAGGGGTATAAGATGTAGTGCTGAAAGGAAAAAAATGCTTGATATCACTAACTGCTGTGGATTTCATGAAGCCATAAGGTATTGCCAACTTTTGAAGTTATTGAAATTATTCTGAAGGGTGTTCAAGACCTTATTGACTTATTAATTTATTTTTCAAATGTCATAAGTTAACCTTGACATTGACCTTTTGAAATCATACAAAATCAGGTAAATATCCAATTTTATTCTAAAGCACACAGACTACATATTTATAGGGGGTAGCATATAGAAAGAAGCGCAGAGGGGAGATACTAATACATTGAGTAACCATTTTCTTATTCATTCTTTGGATCAAGGTACTCCAATAAAACATTCAATTTTTTTGCTGTATATGCTCAAAATATCTTACACGTCTTGGATTCAGATATATTATTAGATAGACTGATTTAAAGGTCATTGTTTTTTGTGTATTTGTATAATACAGGAGTTTTAAAAGTTAACGTTTGTTGCTGATCAATGCAGAATTTATTATTAGACACTTTTCGTTTACTTTAGCTTTATAAAACCACTATATTTATCCCTCTGATTGGGTGATTAAACTAGATGAGGTTAGAAAATTTATTTGTAGCCTCTAAGATTTCCTTCACCTATGACAACTTAAAAGAGTGATTTCTGTGTTTCAGGATTCCCTTCCTATCCTTGGTTGTGAAGAGTGTCACTGAAGAAGACCTATTGGTTTGCCTTGGAATGGGATCCCCATCTTCTAATGTGATTTTATTCTACTGAAGGTAAAATGAATGAAAGCAAGACTGAATTCCGATTGCTGCTTTTAACAGCAACGTAGTCTTATCCAGAAGCTCAGTTAGTACCTTGTTCATCATTACCAACTTTTCCTATTCCATCAAGCTGTGGTGAGCTCCATTACTTTCAATAAGTATCCTGCTTTTTATTTGCTTCAAGTTCCTACAAAAAAAGCAAGATAATGAATTATTCTAAGTAAATCTATTCTATGGAGTTACTTGTGACAAGCTGTGGAGCAGTTGTGGCAATACTGAAGCTTAACAACCAGGATCTTGAATAGTTATCTTGAAAACTGGTTTGAGTGGCAGGGAAGCAAGGTGAAGGGAGATAATTTAGACAGATTGTGACAAATTAACTAAAAAAACCCTTTACACTTAATCTGAAGTGTTCACTCTTGGTTTATTCTATAACCCATGAGACCTGATTTGTAGGTCAGGCTTGAACTGATAGTACTGCATCTTCCTGCTTGGTTCTGGCAGCAAGTAGAGGAACAAACAGAGAGAGAGATAGAAACTCAAAGGATGAAAATCCATGAAAATTACTTTATACAATATAACTACCAAAGATAAAATTTAAAAATAATTCTCTCTTACAACAACATTAGAGTTCTATGTCTTCTATCTCTATTTATTTTTTCTACCTCTTTTCCCTGTAAAATATAAAGATACATTAGGTTTTGAATTTTGCTAGGAATCAACTATTGTACAAATGTACACACAATTAAGTTGTATTAATATGTGTAAACCTAATTTGTATAGAATGTATGAGTCAAGCAAATACAGAAAATTATTGCCTATCGTTTTTCAGGACTTCTGAAAAAACACATACAGGATAGGTCATAAATTGCCTTTTGTAAAGCATGAGTATGAATATTAGATTTGCAGCTTAAAAAAATAGATTACAGACAATGTAAGAGATAAGACACACTGAAGGTGTCTTAGTGTATTTTTCTCCAAAATATTGCCATGATTTAAATGTTTTTAAACCAGTCATCCCTCAGTACTTCATAATACATTTCAGACTTTCATAGTTATTTGAATCACTGAAGAAATATACTGGAAACTAAAAGTACCACTCATCTAAAAGATTAGCGCTCTGCTTTTAACCATGGAATTTCTGCAAACTTTCATTTTTAGATATATGAATACATTCTGATCTAGACTCAGGACGCAAAAATCCATGAAAGGAACATCTTTCCTTCTACTCTTACCCTTTCAGTGTCCCTGATGCCTTTATGCACTGCAGTATTAAAAAAAGGTATTTTGGAAATACGTCATCTGACCAGTAATCAAGATTTACACCAGAAATTTACCTGCATAATTTAATGAAACTCAGAACTGAATGATCAGAGCCTGATTAATAATAAGGCCTGCTGGCTGGTAAAATAAAGACAAACCTGTGGTACTGCTAATCACTACTACCAATCAGTGTGCTATGCCAGCTCACTTATATTTCCAGAACAATTCTTGTTCTCTGAACAAGAATTATGATTGATTTTGACACAAAAGAGAATTATTTTTAATGTCACTTATTTTACATGTAGTCAGACACTTGGAGTGTGGATAATCACTGCCATCACTGCCCAACAGATGCTGTTGGTTACTGTTTCAAGCTCATCCTTTGTCATGGAAACTTCCTCTGTATTTCATATTGGAGTTCTCTGTCTCAATGACATATCACATATCAGTTAAAGGTCTGAGGTTGTTTCACTTCACACTTCTGATTCATTCACACAGAAGGTCTCTATTGAAATTTGTGTTACTGTGCTTTGTACTACTCAAATCTTTTTTATTATTACAGGCAAGAAAGCTTTCAGTAAACTTTTTTTAGATTGTAATGGTGACTGTTTTTGCAGGAGTGACTCAGAGAGCAGGGCTCTCAAGCATTTATTCCCACATTAAATGAAGTTCGCTAATCATAACCCCTCAAATGCTAAACTGGAGTGCAGTAACACTGTACAAGCAGATCTAAGATCTGCCTGTGACTGAAAGGGGCACTTCCATCCTTTCATCTCTGACTCTGACATATTTTTAGTCTCTGACTGTTCTCCAAAGCAGAATTTGACATGTAGGATCAGCTCATTGAAACTGCTAGAGAAAAAAAGAAAAGATGAAAAAGATTTGTTTTCAAAGTTGCAGTCCACCAGATTAGTGGACTCAGCTGATCACTGTCTGAGTGCTCATATTGGTATTTGAGAGTCAGTGGCTATAGGGGAATGGTCCAGTGCTTTTGGTCAGTTTGCAGCAAATTCGAGAGCAATGTAAGTCAGGGAAAACTATAATCACACCATCCAAAAAAGACAGTTTCCTGCTCAGTCCACAAACCATTGCACCTACACAGTAAGAGAGAGATGTAGGTCACTGCGAGGTAAGGAGCTTGTGCTCAGGGTGGGGGACAAGTGTGTCATGGAGGAAGGCTACATGGCACCACCTCTTCTGCAAGAATCACAGAATGATATGGGATTGGAAAGGACCTCTGGAGATGATCTAGTCCAACCTCCCTGCCAGAGTAGGTCCACCTAAAGAAGGTTGCACAGGAACATGTCCAGGTGGGTTTTGAATGTCTCCAGAGATGGAGACTCCGCCACTGCTGCCCACTGCTGGGTAGCCTGTTCAGTGTTCTGCCACACTCAAAGTAAAGATGTCCCTCCTCGTGTTTAGACGGAACTTCCTATTTTCAAGTTCATGCCCATTAGCTCTTAACCTGTCACTTCCACAACCAGTGGAAAAAAAGACCACCCCATCTTCCTAACACCCACCCTTTCCTGTACACCCACTGTATTCCTCCATCCAGGCCATTGATGATTATATTGAACACAATACTGACCCTTGGGGAACACCACTTGTTATGAGCCTCCAACTAAACTCTGTGCCACTAATCACTACCCTCTGAGCTCTGTCTTTCATCTGGTTTTCAATCCACCATAGATTATACACCCCAGGGTATATAGGCACTTCCTATATACCCTGGGAAGACATCCTACTGCAGTCACAATCCTGCAGCAGAGAGATATCCCCCTCCATCTGCAGCAGGAGGGCTGAAGGCTTGCTTTCTAGCAACCCAGGTCTGGCACCCTCCTCGGGGCTCAGTGCCCTTTCTGCACTTTTTACCTTGCCTCAGCCCAAATGAAGATGCTTAAAGAAATGTTCAAACACACCATAGCTAACTTTGGTGGAAATGGAGAAGAGGCTGTTCACAGGAACAGATCATCTGGCAGATGGGAAGGGAAGGGGTTGTTACTTCCAACAGTGAGGTGGGAAAGATCAGCTGGGAGTGAGGTGGCATCACTCCCCTCCACTTCAGTCAGCACAGCTGCAGCAGGAAGAGGATGTCTTTCTCCACCCATTGTACTTAAAATCAGAGGTACACTAATTTCAAATCTAATAAGTAGCTTCAGTAGTCTCACAGGATGAATTCGGGGCTTGATGAAGCATGAGTCATATCCCATGAAGGAGGTCAGAAATACTGCTATTCAAGGAAATTATTTGGGAGTCACAAGTTCAGGAGCCTTGGTTAAAATGCTTTTGCATCTTAGTATTTTTCTTGTTGCGTACCTCGGTTCAGTGCAGAAGCCAAGTCCGCTATTTGTGTACTGTCAAAAATAATGAATAATTTCTGATAAGAAATCAAAATTGTGCAGCATGTTATCTTACTTCTTTTATCTTCTATTATTGACAAATGATTCTGTACAAAGATAGAGGAAATATATATATGGAAGACTGATTATAACTCGGGTATTCTCTATGTCCCTCTTATTTTCTCTTCAGTACAAGGTTAGCATTTGAAACTAGCTCTGCTTTAGCTTTAAGCAGCAACTATTTGAATTTAAAACTGAATCACTTCATATTCTATGTAGTGTTAAGTTAAAGGGAACAATTACAGTTATGATTACAAATAAATATAAGAAAACATTTTTATTTTTTTTCTAACAGTGTGCAGTTTTAAAAAAATATTTCTGGTTTATACTTAACTCCATTGAAATCTAGCAAAATATGATTTATTTTCCTTTTTGCTTTTACTCATTCCTTTTCCTGTCGTCACTAAATGCTGCGTTGCTCTTCTTAATGCTGGCATAAGGAGGGCATAAGTTTGGAAGAAAAAAATAGTTAATCCAGATAAGGTACAGGCATGTCTGACTGTACCTTTAGCAGCTGTGGTATTTAGCATTCTCAGCTGATCAGCCATCTAAGTATTTACAAAATGTCAGCTTTCACCATCAGACAAAAGTGGATATAGTCTGTCTGGCATCACCTTAGCAAATTTCTGTCAGGGAGAGGGGGTGGGAAACATTCCTCTCCTCTTTATATTGATCACAAACATTTTGAAATATTTTTTGAAGGGCTTAGTAATGCCGTGTTGTGTTTAGTGTTGAATTTTACTCAGGTACCAGCTGTTCTTTCTCTTTCACGAGATAAATCCACATGCATCGTCCTCTAATAGGAAAAGAAGAACAAAAAGAGAGCAAGAAAAACTAATCTGTGATAGAATATTTCATACTGTCATAACACAAAGGACTTGAATTACAAAAAACTTATCTTGCCTTAAATGTATTAGCCATGAATCACTATCAAGCTTTCAGAAAACCTGATGTACTGCAAAGATTAAAAAAAAACAGTCAACTCTTCTTCAGTCCTCCTTCTGTTTATTATACCATTTTCCCCTAATTGCAACATTTCTTTCAATAACAATAATCACATTGTTTGGAAATATACAGTAAAGAAGGAAAAAAAAAGACAGATATTACATATATTTTCCTCTGCCATTGTCATAACAGAACTAAATGTTTATGTGCAAATAATTTCCAACATAGGCAATCTAGGGGGAGGGGAGAGCTTCAAAGGGTAAAGAACAATCTATAAATAGAACACAGATACAAAATCTAATGGGTTGGGGATCATTTTCTGATAGGTGCACTGATAATGCATCTAATTAAGATGTCTAACTAAAGTCATACAGGAACAATGAGTTAACAAGGTATTTTCATAGGATTTTATACTGCAAGTTATAAATGTATTTCATATTAGATCATTATGTAAATGTGACAAAAGAGAAGAAGAAAATCTTTAAAAAGAATAAAACTTTCCATGTGTTGGTCTAGCAAAAAATTCAAACATCTTGTATCTTGTAATAGGACTCTTACGATGACTCTGTCTTCCGGTTTGGACTAATTTTTCACCTGGAGCTGTGCAGCACAAGATCCAGGGGCAGCAACACTCATATTGTGTTGTCTAGAGTGGTCAGGTGAAATCTGTTTTCTTGGAAATGGCATACCATATAACTGTATGGCCCTTTATACAAATGCCAGGTAATCTGAAAGTCCTGGTAAAGGTTTGCCATTAATATCTACCCATTTTGCACAGGCCCATATGGAGGTAATTCATGTGGGATACATGTTCCTTTTCATACTGTGACTTGGCATTTACAAGTGAAGCCAGTACTACCCACCTTCACTGCTCAGTGTATCAGCCCCTGGGCACTGAGTATGACAATACTGCATTTAAACAAAGTTCACTATCACCTGACTGCTTGTTAAACATGAAAAAAAAAAATTTCCATGGTTTTACAGCTTTTCTTTATGAACTTGGTCAAACTAAGTTGGCCATCAACTAAGGATTTATCCTGCTTTTCCAAATGGACACCACTAAAAAGTAAGTTATTTTTTTGAATACACATGATCTAAGCCCAACCTAATCATAAGATTTTCCTTTGTCTTGACAGAACTGAAACTATAATATATGCTATCGTAACAGTGCTATTCCTTTAACTACTGTGAATCAGCGTATGTTTTAAAGAACATGATAATTTGTACTTTCAGAAAATAAGTTCAGTAAAGAGTTTTTCCACTAAGGATATGATTTTCAGTTCTTTGTAATTGCTCGTTATTCTTTTTAATTACTGAAATATTATTCATTATGCACTGAAAAAGCAAGTTAGTCTAGAATAACAACAATAATAGATATTTTAAATACAGTTTGAACTAGGAATAGTTTTTTTCTTCTATTGACATAAAAATGCTCAGAAAGTGGTTCTAAGACGAAAGGAAACAAAAAAAGAAACCAACATGTTACTGAGATTTATTCTTGTCCTCCAATCTGCTCCAAAATCAAAAAGAATTGCTGATGTCAGGTGGGTCAAATCTCCTCTGAATTAATTGGGATTTTCTGCTAAGGGATTCGTCTCACAAGAGATTTCTGGCCATCATTATCATGTAAAAATCTTTTCCTACCCTACTTATGTGAACCTTTCAAGAGCATACATAAGAGGGAAGGGAGAGGAAAAGGAAAAACAGTATGGAAAAGGAGTAGATAACTCACTGCCCTTTGGAGATTATTATAGGACAGGAAAGTGACAATGCAAACTCAGGGTATACTTTGATGTTCACAAGAAGTGAAAATTCTCAGTCTAGAGTCCTGGATGTGCAAGGCTTTGTCTTCTCTTCCTGCATTTCAGCTCAGTTCAGTTTATAAAATAGATCTGTGGAGTGGAACAAATAAATTAAACTGAATACCTGGGATTCACTTAGTATGAATTGTGGCAGAAATACTCTAGTATTACACTGTACAGTAACTAGGCTGCAAATGGTTTGTTTTTTTAGCACCTCAAGATACACAACATACTTCAACTTATGAAACAATTAGAAATATTCTTAATTTTAACTATTTCAAATTTTGTTATGTGCACATGGCTTTATTCTATGTTGCATGGTTTACTTGTGCTTTGCAGGTCTTTTGGGGTTTTTGTTTCTTTGTTTGCTTGTTTGTTTGCTTTTTATAAAAGGAACTGCAAATTAAACTCTTAATAATTATAATGCCAGTAACAGCAGCTAGTCTTATATTGCTTCCCACCAGGCTCATGAAGTACATTAAGAGCAGCTGTACCAAAAAAATAATTACGATACACGAATGTGAGGGGAACACACTGCTATCACATTCATCAAACATAATTTTGTTCTCAAACAATAAATGCAGAAACACGGCAACAGAAGGAGAAAGCACTGAGGATATTGTGGGCATCAGCTGAGAAAGCAGCCTGACTGGGGAATTGTCCTGAAAAAGAAATCTCTGTGGTGTTGGCAAAGACAGCCCATCTTTAAGCACACAGTTATGTCTCTGCTGCAAGCACAGACAGCAAAAGACTACCTTCATACATGCCTGCTACGCTATAGCAATACTTTGAACCAAAGGAAAAAAAAGGGGGGAAAATAGCCGGTGGCTGCAGGGAATAAAAGAAACAATAGGTGATTATTAGAGCTGCCATTTATCGTAAGACTTATTTTAGTACCTTCATCCTGATTGCTCTGGTTTCTTCAATTTACAGTTAAGTGAGTGATATGTGGATCTTTACCATGAAAAGATGTCTTCATTAGAAAGAGATTGCAATTCACTATCATTTTACTAATTACCTCACTTGTGGCTTTCCGTGTTTTTCAAGTCCCAGTTTTAATCTTCTTACTAATTGTTGGCTGCAAACGCAATAAAGTTATACAGCTTGCATAAGGATTCCCAGAGAGCACAAAGTTTGCTTTGTGCCATAGATCCAAACTAGAATTTCCTGTTTTCCTGTGCCATTATTGTCTTAAGGAAAGAATTAAATATCCGAATGTAAAAGCAATGATGCTACTTTTACAGTCTGTGTAATAAATAGTTATATTTTTGTTTCCCTAGTATTTTCTGTTAAAATATCTTCAAATGCTTAAGATTTTTTTTTTTTAACATTAGGGTAAAATTATCTTCTTATAGACAGTTTCTTGCCACTAATTCAATTCAAATTCTGATTTTCTCTATTAGAAACATCTTCATTTTTTTTGTATTACAAATTTTTTTTTAAAGTATCTGCCACTCAAAACAGCTGCATTGGAGAATTCTTCTAGTATTTGAAACAGGATTTGTTTTCTTGATAATGCCTGGAAAACGTAACGTTGTTGGAAGTGTTATTTGTTCAGCTTCATGTGTATGCACAGTTGGAGAGCTCTGGGTCACAGTCTGGGTAGACTTCCTTAATATGACCTCACTAGAATGCTGTATATAGGTCTCCCCATATGCAAGTCTCTGAAAGCTTTTTTAGTATGGAATAAAGCCACAGTATTTTCTCATTTTTGGTCATTTTTTTCCTGGGCATATCATCACTACTTGTAACCTCATCATGGAAATGGTCTCTATTGCCTTGTCTTAAAGCTTCATAGCTAGCACAGGTGACACACACATACAGATACACAGGCACGCACACACACACTGTGAACACCAGTGAAATTTTTTATAGCACCTTTCTAATGACAAAGCTGAATTTACAGTTTGTCTTTTAAGGATAAATGGCAGTTGAAACAAATGGATATAATTACTTCATAAAGATGTTAATATGAGTGTTTCTAGAGGTGATAAAAGAAAAAAAAAGAAAAAGAACAGAATGAAACAAGTATTTTCATTTGTTTCCCTGTCCTGGTTTATCTCCCTCTTTTGAGTAATGTTTTAGTCAAAAGACACCTGCCACATCACAAGGGCTCTCTCATCTTTCTAATTGGTTTCTATCATCTGTGGTTCACCAAATTCCTAATATAACAATGAAAACATGAACCACTATTTTTCTTCCCTGGTCATGTCTCTCCAACTTTCCTTTCTCATCAAAGTCTCAAAGTTCTGTCTTTTTTGAAAAATGTAGACTTACTCTGCTTGTTCATATTCTGGAAAATTCCAATTCCCTCTTAGCCAACACACTTACCTGGACAGAGTATTTAAAGATTCAACAACATCATGATCTAGAGCTGTTCTTCTTTATAAAGAAGTAGGTTCTGCACACCTCAGACACTGCATGTAGGTGAAGGATTATTATTCTGTAAAGAATAGGTTTTACAGTGATTTAAAAAGTGACTGAAAAAAAGGTAATATTTTTCATTTATGTGTTCTGGAAAGTATCTTGAAATCCTTTAAGACACTTCTGAAGAAATAATCTTTCCCCTAACAATCTAAAAGCACAAAGCAGAGAAAGGGGAAGAACACACTAAAAATAAAATCTTTCTTTTTCTTTTTTTTTTCTTATTTTTTCCCCTCATAGGGGTATTTCCATTCCCCCTTAAAACCTGATGTACATTCGGATGACAGAGCATTATGTTCATCACTTATTAATGTAAGATTTTCTCCAAGATTCTTTTTCTGAGCTGCCTTTCTCTATAATTATTCAACTTACATAGTTCCTCAGAAAGAGAGAGCAGATGGATTAAATAACCAAATTGATTGAAAGAAATGGGTTATATAATAAAGTATAAATTAATATTGGACTTAAATAATGAGAATAATTTGCTTTCAAATTGTAATGCTTTTTTTCATTAAAGGCAAAATGATGTCTTTAACGTTTCTTTTCTGAATATTGTTGATGAAAAAATCTACAACTATTCTCTGCAGGACATCAGATCAAAACAATATGAATTAACCATTATGTTAATTGTCAGTTAACAACTAATACTATGGACTTATAGATTATTTAAACAAACACATGTTCTAATATACACAATACACAATATACAGCTATTTTAAAATTGTAAAACACAGCTTGTTTCCTGTTTGCCTTATTATAAAATAAACATCAAAATATAAATTTCTACTGAATCTTTTAAAAGGATTTTGTTAAAGGTCAATTTTATTACACATTGTTTGATGAATTTGTCAAAGTGTTACTGAAGTATGAAGGGGACAGAATCTGTTAGGTTTCTGACATGGTTAAGGGATAGTGATCCCTTGAGTCCATTTGTTAATCTACAAGCTTTATTAGGAGGCAATTTGGTAGATTAAGACTATTCAACTCAGAAATACAGGATGAAAAAGCAACAGCAACAGCAAAACCCTTATTAAAATAGATGAGTGTCTATTCATTTGGTGTTCCTGACTAGGAGAGCTCCTTTGTATGTAAGGTTCTAATCAAGCATTCACGGTCGTGGGTCAGTAGCAGTCACCTGAAATGCAGCACCTCGCTTTCACTTTTCCATAACATTGGAGCTAGTGCAGCAGATTATACTTGAGTTGATACTTCTATTCTTTATTCTTTTCCTAGATCACAATTAACAAATGTGTGTGTGTAAAAGTCAGCTATTGAAGTATAAGCCTTTAAAATTGTTTCAGAACAGGAATAACTTCATAAAAGGGTGGGAAAAGCTCTCAAAGATGATTAAAATAATGAAGAAGAATGCCCTCACACAGTTCAGTGGACTTCAGCAACAAAGTCCAAAGCTTTCATGCTTACTTGTTTCCTGTGTTTGGAAAATAAACAAGGTTTTGTCTTTTATTACCTGAAGGTTTTCTAGACATCTGACTCTCTGTCCATTATTGTCTGAGCCAACTCCTGCCTAGACCACATTTGGATCCAGCAAGTGGGTGCTCTGACATGTCATAAAGATGAATATCTTTAACTGTCCTCTTTCTGATGGAGGCCTCTCCTGTGTAGGAGTGTTCCACCTCACTCCTGATGAATCTTCTTAGGATGACTGCTGGACTCTGGATCTGGAGCAAGGGTTGGAAAGTGCCACCTGGGCACCTATCGTGTGTACAGAGAGAAGCTCAGATACAGCTGCTTTTCATTTAGGTGGTTGTAAGTCTTCGCTCAGCTTTTACATTTATCTTTTTGAGGCAGAATTGGTGCATCTGGGGGTTCTGTGGAAAAGTAAAGCATCTAAAGAAAGCATTGCTATACTTCATTTGTAAAAGCCTAAGGGCTTTATTGAGTCTGGTACATTTGTCTTACTATGCCAAACTGGTGATGAAGCTAAAAGAACAGTATAGGCTACTGGTGTTCCCACCAAGGGAAAAAGGAGGGAAGTAGGTATTAAAGAGGACAGAAAACAACGGAAGCTCAGGTAGCTCCATTGCTTCGCTGTTTTTGCCAGGTGGTTGTACCTCAATTGTCTACCCCAATTTGTCCTACCCCACTCATATTAACCTTCACTATTTCACAAGATTAACTTGCTCTCTTTTCTCTCTCATCCATTCCCAAATTCATCACCATTCCCATCCATTTCCTCAGTGACCTGCTCCTACTGCTCCTCATCACAGTTTTGTTAACCAGGACTGTCCAAACCCTGTTTTTTAAAACCAAAGGAAATACATAATTTGACACTGTGGTTCTTTTTTTCCAGCCTGTAGATTATCTAAAATAAATATAACTTTTATTATCTGTTTTATTATGAAATACTAAATATATATTATTTTATTATTATCTTTATTATCTCCTTCATGAACACGTACAAATCCTTTTTTCAGTTTAGCCTTCATATAATTTGCAAACTTAGAAAATCACTTTATTGTGAAGTACTACATAGTTTAAATTGTAGTCTCTTATGAGCTATCATTATCAGTTGTAACCAATTCACAAATTCACATTGATTAGCATCTGACTTTAACAGGTTGGACTACTTTAATAAAAATGCCTGTTCTTCATAAACGACTATAGTTTTTCTAGATTTTTTTCCGTTAAAGAATAGTATATATTATTCCAGGCTCAGAGGGACTTGAATAATGTTTTCATGCAGGAAAAGATGGATACAGGTATGCTTAGAACTTTGGGATTGCTTGATGAAGCTATAATCTTTTCCTTTTCCTTTCCCCAGTGCTACGCTCACAGGTTTGTGCATCAAAAGCTTATTGCTACTTCACTGATGCTGAAATTCACTCTGGTGTTCTGCTGTAGGGGTGCACATTTATGGATAATTTAATTTGTATTTCCACCCAATTTAGAAGTCCTAGTACCGGTATTAGATTAATACAGAAGTATTATTAGATAACCAGTAACACATCTGTGTCATAAATATTTTGCCTACGAAATCAGTCCAAAAAAAAAAAAAATGTTCAGATATGAACAAAGAATGCATTTTAAAATAAATTGCTTCTAAATTATAAGAAAAGTCTAGTCTTTTCTGATAATTCCTATAGTGATGTATCTACTACAAAAAGAAAAAAAACAAACCACAAAAAACCCACTTGCCTCTTCTATTACACATTTGGGAGAAAGAAACACACTTCCCTGCACTCCTCTTTTCATACACTGTTGTACCACTAGACTTCATTTGAATCAGAATTTCACACAGAATGTTGTATAGTCCTCAGTGCTGGATTAACAGATTTGTTTCCTCTAATAGCTGGAATGACCCAAATGGGTTAACCTCTTCCACACACAGGGTACGCAAAGCATGCTGTGCATGCACTGGGGGGACTTCAGTGCAGCACCATTCAGTGTTCCCATGCTGGGATGTGAGATTGTTGGCACTACTTTCTCTTTCTTTATAAGTACATAATAAATAGCACGTGAAACAACTGAAGATGAGGCAGGGGTTGGCCTCTTCTCCCAAGGGAATAACGACAGGACCAGAGGAAATGGTATGAAGCTGCAGCAGGAGAGGTTTAGATTAGATATTAGGAAGAATTACTTTACTGAAAGAGTGGTCAGGCACTGGAACAGGCTGCCCAGGGAGGTGGTGGAGTCACCATCCCTGGAAGTATTTAAGAAACGTGTAGACATGGTTCTTCAGGGCATGCTCTAGTGGCTAAGATTATTGGTTTGTGGTGGGGTGTTGTGCGTGGGGTTGTGGGTGTGGGGTTTAATTGGTGGGTGGTTTTTTTGTTTGTTTTTGCATGGTTTTTTTTGTTGTTTGCTTGTTTTTGTGTGTTTTTTTTTTAAATTGTTTGGACTCGATGATCTCAAAGGTCCCTTCCAACCACTAAGATTCTGTGATTCTGCGTGATTCTGTATCCAAGTCTGAGTGCCTTTCTTACTGGGTTTATCATAGACCAGCACCTCCTTGTGCAAAACATGTGCCCAGACAGAAAGGAGGAGAAGCTTATAATTCAACATTTATAACTCTTATAATTCAACAAAACTCTTATAGTTCAACTAAAAAGCTGAATTTGCTACTTTTATGTTGGTGTAGCTACTTCATAACAATTAATGGTACTCTTCTGGATTTACACTAAGGTATTTGCGAACCAAGCATCCTGGAGGCAGAGCAATTAAGGCATTTGGCTGTGTGAACGGAAGCATGAATGCAAATCTCTGTCCAGGTTTGTGCTGAAAGCTGCCCTATGCATGGATCTGCGGGGAGGAGGATGAAGAAGGGAAGTTTAACCCTGTTGGTTTCTTGCACTACTGTGGATATGATTTCCATTCCCAGTGCATCACTCCAGCTGGTCTGTAATAGGAGTAATTTGCTACCAGGGCAACAGCAGAGGATAACAGACAAATGATAATAATAGCAGTAAGGTCTCCTCCCAGGTCTGTAGAGGAGATAAGAAGGTGGCATAACCCTTTCTGTTTGGGGCAATTCATTCAGGCAGCTTTTACCAGTACAGATATTTTGCAAGCAGGAGACAGCTTCAAAGTATGACATAATTGTTTATTGGCTGATACACACAATAGATGTTAAGGAAGAATGAGCTACTAGGCTAACACTAACACAGCTCCCTAAACCCATTATAGCACACAAAGCCTGTTTGGTCTTCCGGGAGCTGTGACTCAGGTAGGAACATGTCAGTCTCAACACATCCTCAGTGTTGTTGAGTTGCAGTTTTCCAGCTCTTTGTTTTATTTCTTTAGTGTTACTTTTTTTTTTTTTTCTGTTAGTATTTTTCCTTTTGAATTCTTGGCCTGTGAACTGTCCTTTTTTCAGTTGACTGATCTCTGTCTACCACTCTTGCTGTCTTCTCTTGACCTTTTCTTGCTCCACTCTGCAGACTTCTTTGTAGCTCTTTTTCAAAACTTAGCAGCTCTTGCAGAAGTTTAAGCCCTGACTGCACAGACGTGCAACATGGAAACCAGGCCTTGGGCTCAGAGAGCCAGACCCCTGGAATGAGAGGAACGGGAAAAGGGATGTGGCACCTTGTGTCTGGGAAGCATTTCTATAGTCAAGATGTCATGACCTCGGAAATGTCTTCCACAGGACTCGCAGCCTGCAGGAGCTCTTCTGCTCCTCATTTTTTCCCCACCAATCAACAAGATTGTAAACCAGTACTTTGTTAACCAGGCTGGATAATAAAAAGCATCTGACAGAAAGTTGTCTTGAACAGAGAAAGTGAGAGAATTAATCACAGATACATTATGGGACTGCAGGGTCAGGCAATCCTTGGACCTTTTTAAAAATGAAACTAGGAACTACTAATTGTTGTTTTGCTTTGTTTTGTTTTGTTTTCCAAGAGGAAGGCCATAAAATGTGCAAGTGCAGTAAGTTACACTTTTCTCACATTTTTCTTAAGCAGTGTTCTCCAAACATTGAGTGGAGACAGGCAGGAGAATTGATAGCATCCAATCTCCAGAAGTAGAGATAAAGAACCTTGTTCTAACTTCTCCTTTAAGACTGAAGATTTTCATCTTCTGTTTGTCCTGTAGTCTTTTACTTGATTTTTCAAAAAATATGCATACAGCAGAGCTTTTATCAAAAATCAAAACCACTAATTTTAAAAAAGGCATTGTGGCAACCATATTTGTAACTAGGAAAGAGTTAGCTACTTCATCAGATCTTATACAGTGAAGAGACATTAGTTCTAATCAAATGCTCAGAGGGCTTAGAGGTTATTCAGTAAAATCAAAATAACAAACATAGAACTGAAGTTTTAGCTGCTCCTGCTGTGACACCTGATTTACTTCAGCCCTCAATGATGCAAGTTCCTGAATAATAACCTTTTGAATTTATCACTATTTTCTGCTTGTTTCTGAATATGTTGATCTGAAAGCTTAACTGTTTAGGAGATTCAATGTTACTCAGTCAAATTGCTCCTGAGAAGATTTTTTCTGGATTTATATTTGACCACAGATTATAAGCAAGAAAAGATTTGTACGAAGAAATAATTTTTATGAGACCATCTGAACTGATTGGAGAAAAAAACAGTCACACAAGTTCTCTTCCACATCAAAAAGATTGCTTGTTGTTTATCACTCCAGAAAAATCAATTTGCCATAGAAAAGATATTACCTTCAACTACAAACCTTGCTTTGTTTGTATCCTTTAACCTATCATTGCCACATCAAAACTATTCTTGCTGAACAGAGTGTAAAAATGGTTTATGATCTTTAATTCTGTCTTATTCTGGCTGGGTACATATGAACTCTTTAGCAGAGATCTAGTGTGTGATACTATTGATGAATATATATAGACTATACTTTTTAAATTACCCTTTGAAGAATGATATCTTTGAAGCAATATTCTTCCATTATATGAGTCCTCATATTCATAAGGACTCATAGTTTTGTTCTCATCTTAACCTTCTACAAAAGCAAAAAAAAAAAAATCTTCTAGTCAATTAATCTTCTTAGGAAGGTAAGTACTTCTGAGACATAAGAGTGGACAGAACATAACTAGATAGAAATAATGCATCATGAGACAGCTGGATCCCTTAACTATTTATGGTGGGTTGACCCTGGCTGGATGCCAGATGCCCACCAAAACCATTCCATCACCCCCCCTGCTCAACAGGACAAGGGGAGAGAGAATATGAAAAAAGGCTTGTGGGTTGAGGTAAGGACAGGGAAATCATTCAGCAATTACTGTCACAGGCAAAAAAGTCTCGACTTGGGGAAAATTTATTTTATTTATTGCAAATTAGAAGTCAAAGTAGTATAATAAGAAATAAACCACAAATCTTAAAAGACCTTCCCTCTCACCCCTCCCTTCTTCCCTGGCTTAGCTTTGCTCGATTCTCTACCTCTCTAATAGCCCAGGCAGCTAAACCAAAAAGAAGCTAAAGAACTTTCCCAGCATCACAGAGAAGACCTTTGGCAAAGTGACAAATTATAAGTAGTTCATTCCCATTTTTAAACCACAAAGTGATACTTTTTTTCTGATGCAAAAAGTCTCAAAAGGGAAGAAATAATTTTGGAGATAAGTTTGGGGTGGTTTTTTTGAGTCACTTTTTTTATTCGTTACATTGCCTTTTCCGGTTTTGATTTTCCATTTTGTTCTCAGCTCTCAACCAATTAGATGCCTTTCCTCTTTTCTATTATTCCAATAATGTACTCTTCTTTGATCAATATGCCTACTCTTTTTCTTCTAGTAATACTTTTTAAAGATATTTGTTATTTTTGTGATACAATGACTGTTCTTAAGACAGTAATTGTATTTGCTTCTATTTGCTTTGAAGTATTATACAGTTTTTCTTCTGTATCTACCTTTTCTATTTTATAATACAATCCATTTAATAAATTTCTTCTCTGTAAACAAACTGGAGCAGAAGAATATCTTCTTAAAATACGGCAATTCTTGATGTATTATATGCTGGTTTCTTACTATGCTCATTATTTTCTAGAAGGACCCTTTCAAGAAGTATAGATATCTTTTGAAACCCTAAAAGTAATAATAATTTTAAAAATAGAGACATTCTATGAAGCAACCTTGTTCATGCCCAGTAAATTCAGGAGAGTTTCACTGAAAAAACTTCTGAATACATTGCCTAACATTAAATAATTCAGGCCCAATTCATTGTTTCTCTTTTGCAAGCTTGTCTAGTATCACCACTGCATTTTATTTTTTTTTCTGTGTACTCTAAACACTATTTCTTTGCTCACTGGTATTTCACCATGCCAGCTTCCTCTTTCAGGATCACTATTGACTTCACTCTATGATATCCCCGTTTTCCCACATATGTGCAAGTGTAGTCTCTGTGATTGCTAGTACAAGGAGGCTGGGCTGTCCAGCAGCTATACTAGCTCAGGAGGATCTTTCTCAGCTCTGCCACTTTGAGCAAGATACTCAGTTTCCCAGTCCCACTTTGATCTGATTTCTCAGCTATATTTAATCTGGGAAAAGTATTTTTCTCTTCACCCTTTCAGTGAAGAAATTTTTCTTAATATCCAATTTAAAGCTCTCCCAGTACAGCTTGAGGCCATTTCCTCTTGTCCTAAGAGACTGACCCCCACCTTACTACAACCTCCTTTCAAGTAGGTGTAGAGAGTGATAAGGTCTGCACTCAGCCTCCTTTTCTTCAGGCTAAACAACCCCAGTGCTTTCAGCAGCTCCTTATAATACTTGTGCTCTGGTTTCCTCACCAGCTTTGTTCTGTGTCTCAGTCCTTTAGTGAAAGAGTCTGGGTACTTATAGCCTTGCTTTGTGATCCTGAAGCCAGGAAGAGATTTGCCACTGACTTCAGCAAGAGCAGGACCAGGGTTGAAATGAGTACCAGTCCCTGTTAATCACTGTTAAAAAGCAAAAGTACAATATTAAGAAGGACAATGTTACCTTAACTTCACTTTTTTTTTTAATGCATATTTTCCCGTGACCTGTTTTGTTTTGGTTTTTTTTTTTCATTTATGTGTTAACTGGGTTTAGTCTCATGAAGCTTGTTGTTTGGTAATTAAAAGGGAAACAACTCTACACAGGTTGAAAAAACAAATATTTTACTGTAAGAAACTTGTTCATAAAGCAAACTGTGCTATGGTATATCAGGGGATGAATATTGGAGCTTTTTTGTCAAATTCTCTGATTCAATACAAAATAAAATTTTCTGTTTTTTTTTTCTCCTTAGCTTAAAAATTCTTCCCTCCCTTCCTTACCACATCTTTTAACTGTTGTGTTTGAACAACCTAAGTCTGCTGGGAGAGTATTCCTCCTTAGCATTTTAAAGTTTTTCTGTAGAATTAATAGAGCTCCATTATTTTGATGTTTCACATTGAATTCAGGTCTTTAAAGAAAGGTGACCTGGTATGGGCTTGTAAATCTGCTCTTTGGTTTTATTTCTTTTAGCCCTGAGAACTTGAACCCTCTGTTAAAGCTTCAAAAATTTCTCTTTAGGTATGGAGCTAGTAGTTACTGCAACATATTTCATATGATTGAAAATAAATTGAAGGAGACTTTAAAGGATGTCTAGTACCACTGGCCAATTGACAGCTGACAAATTACCTTGGAGTCCTCTGTGCCAGGCTGTATTTGGTTATACTTCTAGTAAGTTTCAAGTTTCAGCATACAATGAGAAGAAAACCTTTTTTAAACAGATCCATTATGAGTTATTTCTTTATGAAAAAACAGTCAAAGGGTTGACTTTTTTTTTGTTTTCCAGTACACAGTTCAGCTGTTAGGTCGTAAAAGCTATTGCTGCTATCAGGACCATAGTTCAAGTTATTTGATTTTCAGTATGCATGTAAAATTAAGTACCTGTGTACTTGCATAGTGAGGTCATAAGTCAAGGAGCTAAGTCCCTAGGAGCCAGCTAAGTAATGTTGTTTTGAAATCCTGATTAACTAAGAAGACAGCACTGCATTTCTTTTTACAGATTCACTGGAAGAGTGATGGATTTTTTTTTTGCTTTAATAACTCATGGGATGATTTCTAATCAGAATCCTGTGGTGTCTTTGTTGAACTGGAGTATATGACACAAACCATTCCTGTTAAAGAATTATGTGGAGGAATACAATGCCTCTAAGATTTTAAATAATTATCAGAACTCCTCCAATGGCGATATCTCATACACAAAAAACATAGCCACTTATGGTTGGTTACCCAATAGAACAGAGATTAAAATTGAAATAGATTTCAAAATGGGAATACTGAATATCACCCTTATAAATTTCTTATTTTCTCTTTTTCTCTTTGCTTTAGTTGTAAGCCAACAGATGTGTGTCTGAAGGGAAATAAGAGCATGACTACCTAATAACTATTCTGAAACACAAATGGGGCTTGAAGGTTTTTATTTTTACCAAGACAAAGAAAGAAAATATATCAGGTATACTGCATGTGCAATCTCCACTGAAGTGAACCCACAATGGTTCCTTACTATAAACTCTGAATATGCCTAATGGAGGTAATAGTTTGAATCTTAAATAATATAACAGGAGTTCTTCACTTCTGTTTAATCCCCTCTGGGAAACCCATTTAATTAAAGCTGTTTATTACAACTTGATCAAAAAGCCTAAATTCTATGTGTCCTACATCTAGCTACTACAATATTCTCTGTCATTGAACCCTCACGAGGCCCTGAAGACTTTGATTTGGTAATGCAGCCATCAAAGAGATAGACTAACTCACTCTTTAGTCAAAGCCATTTGTTTCAAGGTGCAGTGCAAAACATGCTCTAGGCTTTCCAAGGCTGCAGTCTATTTCCTCCTTAACTTTAATCCAAAAACCTCCTTGCCATAGTTAATTTAGCATTTGAATCAAATTAATTATTTTGTAACAAGACTGGAGTGGAGGTTGTAAATTTCTTATATAGCATGGAACATTAATTGGTTCAGTGGAATGCTCTCTTTGAGCAGCTGCTGTTACAATTTATATGTTCCAAATAGGTAAATAAATGTAGTTCACACAGCCATACACATGCACACGCACACTCATAAAACATAAAGATGAAGCAGTGAACCGAGGAATCAAATAGAAAAGGAAAAATTAGTATTTACAGGTGCATCACTGTCTTTATTATGATGAGAAAAAAATTGCACTGACAGGTTTACTATCTCTACCTTATTGAAAGAGAAGTGTGATTGCTGGTGAATATTTTCTTACCTGTACTTGTTAAGTATTAACTTAAATCATGATCATTAGGAGCAGAAATAAAAGAAAAGAAAAGAAAAGAAAAGAAAAGAAAAGAAAAGAAAAGAAAAGAAAAGAAAAGAAAAGAAAAGAAAA
>JAOTQQ010000086.1:0-28116 GCA_026546715.1 Gallinago undulata | reverse complement strand
TCAAATCCGTATCTCTCCAATTTGGCAAGCAGGATGTCATGGGGGACCGTGTCAAAGGCCTTACAGAAGTCCAGATAAATCACATCCCTAGGTCGTCTCTTATCTAGTGACATAGTCAATCCATCATAGAAGGCCATTAGGTTAGTCAGGCAGGACCTGCCCCTAGTAAAGCCATGTTGGCTGTCCTGAATCACCCCCCTGTCCTCCATGTCAGAGAGATGTGTGCATATGTTTTGTTAGCCCCTGTGTTTGTGCTTGAAGGCAGATGCTGTACCCCATGAGTCCCACAGTCCAGTTATCAGATGCGGAGGTTTGCCTGAGTGTGCTGGGGCTCACTACCACAGGAGCACCTCAAGGATTTCCCCAAGAGATAACTGAGGTGCCTGTGGGTAAGTACCCTGGCCGCACTCTGGCTGGGAGAAAGGTTCACTTTTGCCATGTGTCAGGACCACTATTGGGCTTCCCAGTCTAACATTTTCCCTGCGCTTTGATAACTTCATAAGCAGTAAATTAAGAATGAAAAAACTAAGTTACTCACCCTTACTTCCCATCAAGGTCTATGTTAGTTTTTTCTCGTTTTCCCATTCTAATGGTGTCAAAGGAATTAAAATTACATTTAAAAAAAACCAACAAAACAAACAAAAACAAGAAACAAAACACCCAAATATCAAGCAACCTGAAATTATTCCCAGCTTTCACACATCTTGAGATCCTGGAAAATGGAAAAGTGGGTAGGCAATTAAATCATTGAAGAATTAAAGGGAAGAGAAGCATTTCCAACCAATATTTTTTGGAAAGCTCTTCTTGACAAAGGAGCTTAATTCCATTAAAATTTCCTGTTATTGCATATACAAATATGGATATGGTTTACAATTGAATATATGTAGCATATTTGGCTTTTTTGCAAAGCTTTGAATTTATTGCTGGATGATGTCCTGTTTTTAGAAAGGAGCACCAATTAAAGAAGAAAAGTGCATTAAGAGCTGGCTGACAAATCTCAAAATAGCAGATACATAACAGTTGCCCTCCAAGAGGAACAACTGAAATGACTGTTATTCTTCAGTTTGGAAAGAACAAGGTCAGCAGCACTGAGATTTGATCAAAATTGATAGGATCATGAAGATTAAGGTGAACACAGAATCTCTTACCCACCAAACCTCACAGTACTAAGAGTACACAGTACTAGGAGTAGGGGGAAGTTAGCAGGATATCTTTATAAAACAGATAAAAGAAATTACTGTCTTATACATTGAAAAAAGAATTTCTTGAAACTGTTGTCAGAAGAGACTCTTGAGGCAGAAAATATTAGCATATTCATAAAAGAATTAGTTAATTTTTCCTCTGTGAAGGTACAAAATTCACAAACAAGGGTAGTGGCCAGCAATAAAGCCCTTTACCTTTCCTGGTTTTGGGAATGTGAGTGGAACTGATCCACCACTGCTCTCTTCCTCGACAGCATTTCCCATTCCTGAGAGACCAATGCTGTGTTACAGGTTTCACTGACCTAACACAGTAGAAGATCAGTCTCAGTTCTCCTGCTCTTCTAGTCAATGGATTTAATCTTTTTGCTGATTTTTTATTCTTTTTAATTAAATGACTTCTTTTTAAAATTTTGCTTTTAATTATTAGCCTTTATTTTCTTGTTATAATAGAATATAACTCGATAAGTTTAAATTGCTCCTTCATCTTGCATTAAAGTAACACAAATACTAATTTTGAAATAACTGGCATTTTTTAACAATATCATAAAGCTTTGCTAATGAACGTGGTAAAAGAAGACAGTGATGTTTGACTGCCATTATTTGCTGTAGTTCACTGATCAATTCAGGTGTTAGGTAAGTACAGATTTGATTGAATTTTGGAAAAAAAAATGTTGAAGATTGATTTAACAATGAGCCATATGCATCACAATATTGTAGAGCATTACAAAAGACTGAAGATATGTAATTCACATAAAAAGAAAACCAGGGGTGCAGATGAGTGCAGGAAAGAGATAAAAGGTCTTTGTTCCCCAGATTATGTAGCAATTCATTTATATTTTGGAAGCATAACACGAGTGTAGATGTGAAAGTCGTACCTTCAATTGCTGTGATTTTTTTTTACAGTGATAATGCAAAACATTGCCCAGAGAACATGTTAATTTTGCTTGAGCTGTGCCTGGCCTGTATCTGTAACTGTATTTTGTACCCCTGGTAAACCTGAGGAGTCTGTTTGGACTTGTGAAAAGTTCTGGTAAAACAGTTTGCAATTATCCTGAAACTACTTGTATTAACTACAAGAATTTTTATTAAGATTATTCAAGTGAAAACTAAAGCTTTTACTCCTTCAGCTCTTTAAATGGGATGAAAATTATATGGAAGATAGCTGTCTTCTATGAAAAAAATGAATTTTTTTTCCTAACACATTTATTTCATCTCAAAGAATGAAAGCACTCTGCCTGCTCTTCTTGTTTTGCTTATACATCCAAATATCAACTCATCCTATATGGAAAACAATAGTATTTATTTAAAAAAAAAAATAACTGATTTTAATAATGGAATTGTGGACAGAGATATGTGGGTCAGCAAACAGAAAAATGTCAAGGATCAAAGTCTCCTTTCATGAAATTTCACCAAATTTATTGAAGATATAGCAGTGAAGAACAGAAATGTGCATCTCCATGGATATAGTGTTTCAGTAGAATCCTTCTGACTAAGAATTTTATTGATCAAGCAGCACTGAAAAGTGGTGTTTTTGTCTTTTCAGGAGTTCAACAGTTATCGTATTTTTAGTATGGAAATATAAAGGAACTCTGAAATTACTAATAAAATATTATATTGTTTAGATTTCCATTATAGTTTATAGCTAATATTTCACTCTTCTCGTTCGTTCTGCTCTTCAGACACTTAATGCAGACTCATGCCATACAACTTGCAAGGGGCAAATACTTTTACATTATACTGCATTCTACTCCAGAATTACTAATGTGATGTTAATGTTAAAGCGATGGTTCATGCACAAACCTGATACTTAAATCATTAAGGAGGTTTGCTCATGTATATATATAAACACTATATTTAGAATCACACTAAAATTAATTTTTATAGTAGTCTAATGATATTGGAGTCTAAAACTACAGTAATCTTTTTTTAAGAATGTTCATGTGTGCAATTGTGTGTTTTCCTCAGAGTCAGGTATGAAGGGAAATAAGGTGCATCTCAAGTATCTGCTATTTGTTGGAAAAATGCTGACTTTTCCCTGTCAAAGGGACTTTCTTCCCATAACTTAGCATTTCACAACACCAAGCCTGTGGCTAACTTCCAGTAGCTTGGTGAATAATACATTGCAGCCTGAGTGGCCTAAACTTACCTGATTCAGGGACTTTCATATATCTATTCAAAATTGGTGTCCTTATGAAGACAGGTAGCCTTAGACTCATCAGTGTCATCCAGACTTAACCTTGCTCCTAACACTGCAGAGTCTTAACAATCAAGGCAAGAGGGCCAAGCTTTTAGATATAGATTACAACAAAAAGTTTACAAGTAAAGAATTAAACTTAGCAGGCTATCTTTTTCTCATTATTTGTAGTCCTTTCTCTAAAATTCTCAACACAAATCCAAGTTTATATCTAAAGTTTTAGAATTTGCAACAAGTCTTCTCCTTCCTTTGTTACCCTCAGTTCTCCCAATTTTTTAAAACAGATAAAGACTGACTTCCCATAGTAATATGACTGAGTAATATTTTCTTTCTCATTACATACAGCTCAAAAGAGGAATAAGAAATGCATGGCTTTAGCCATAAACCACGCTGTGCCACTTCTGAAGCATCATCCTTAAACACTATCATTCCTACCCATTGTTTGGCTACTGACTAAAAGTCACCACCCAAACTGAACTATTCAGAATCTATAATCGATTCTGAATAGCTGCTGGAAAGCAGCCCTGAGGAGAAGGACTTGGGAGTGCTTGTGGATGAGAAGCTCAACGTGAGCCAGCAGTGTGAGCTGGCAGCCCAAAAAGCCAACCGTGTCCTGGGCTGCATCAAGCGAAGTGTGGCCAGCAGGTCTTGGGAGGTGATTCTACTCCTATACTCTGCACTAGTGAGACCCCACCTGGAGTACCGTGTTCAGTTTTGGAGTCCTCAGCACAGGAAGGATGTGGACCTGTTAGAAGGGGTCCAGCGGAGGACCACGAAGATGATCAGAGGGATGGAGCACCTCTCCTATGAAGACAGGCTGAGAGAGCTGGGGTTATTCAGCCTGGAGTAGAGAAGGCTCCGGGGAGACCTCATAGCAGCCTTTCAATATCTGGAGGCAACCTACAGAAGAGCTGGAGAGGGACTCTTTACAAGTAAGTGTAGCGACAGGACAAGGGACAATGGTTTTAAATTGGAAGGGGGGAGATTTAGATTAGATATTAGGAAGAAATTCTTTGCAGTGAGGGTGGTGAGGCACTGGAATGTGTTGCCTGGGGGGGTCGTGGATGCCCCATCCCTGGAGATGTTCAAGGCCAGGCTGGATGGGGTTTTGAGCAACCTGGTGTAGTGGGAGATGTCCCTGCCCATGGCAGGGGAGTTGGAACCCAATGATCTTTAAGGTCCCTTTCCAACCCAAATGATTCTATGATTCTATGATTCTATAAACTCAGTAGAGCTTACTATCTTGCCAATGTCAGTTACTATCAGTATAATGAGTTGCTTATATTTTGTAAAGCTCATGAATTCTACAATAGCCCCTTTCTATAGTAACCACATGCAATGCTTTTTAACATTAACACATCCCCTACATTAAAATATTCCACAACAACAATTGTCTGATTTTTTTGAGTTTTATCACATCAGTTCCTTCTTCCACATGTCTGAATACCTCATCTTCTCTCCTAAGGACAAAAGCTCTTTTAACATCATTACCCCCAAAATTCAAAAGACTTCTGAAGAGCTGCTAGCAATATAACGTCACAGAGGAGAAAACAGGTTGAAATATCAAAATTCCTTTTGCCCCACATGTGATGATCAAGCATGTAAAGCAACTCATGGTGTATTCAGAATCACTGTAGTTCTTGCACAGAGGGTAATTGGTGATTGTGATTTTCATATAACCCTTGTGTATATGTATAACATTTTCTCCACATGACTTGTGAGGAGTATGCATAATCTGTGTGCAGTCCTCTGCATGTCCTCCATTTGGCAGAGGAAGGAGTAACATATTCTAATAGCACTTGATCTGCCTTAGGTCTGTATCTTCCTATATGTGAAATGAAAAAGTGACAGTATCGATCAGAAGACATGCAAATGGGAAAAGTATTGGGAACGAGCTGCATCATATTTTTTTCAAAAGGGATGTTTTTTGCTGGCAAGAATGAAGTGCTTTCTTTGCCCTGCTGAGTTGCTTCCAGAAGAGACAAAGTTTTACAAATAAACATATCAATGTCACATCCTTGTTTTAGTTCTGCATAAGACAATTCCCATGACTATAAAATGGATAAAAATGAGTTTATTAAGGGACATAACACCATGTGGAAAGGGAAAAAAACCGTTAGAAAGATAGGGAGATAGTGGAATTTCTTCAGTTTGTATCTCTCAGAAGAGTTAAAGTTTAGGAAACTGTGGAGATAAAAGAGAACGAAGCCTAGAAATGGCCTGTGGCTTACACCTACCCTCTAGTTGTAGAAGTCTTTGAATCCTCCAGACTCTTTTTTTTTTCCCCCCATAGTTCCCTATCTTGCAAAACCGATATGTATTTAATATTGCAATACTCAGTGCTAGTGGGGATCATTCTCAACTCCTTTCAATTGTAAAACATCAAAGAAGAAAGAGAAATAACACATGGAAAGATAATGTCAAAAGGAGCACTTCTACAGAATTTCATAGATTTAGCACAAGTCCTCTTGTTAGAACAAAAATACTAGGGGAAAATGGGGTTACCTTAGTGAAAACATTACTTAATATATCTTAAGACAAAGAATGAAATTAGCAAAGATAATCTAAAATATACATGCAGCAGAAATCAAACATTGTTGAGTGATATAAAATTAAGGGGAATTGCAGCTTAGTCACCTGTTTTCAGTAAGATGAAGCTTCTCCAAATATGGAAATGTTGGCTGCACACAGCACAGAAAGCATAATATAAATCTGGAAACAGGTGAAGTACTACATTACTTGATTTCTGGATTTACAGTTAATTTATGGGTTCCTTATTGCCAGAAACCTATTGACTGGAAGTACTTAAGATGAACAAAGTTGAGGTGGGGAGAGAGGGAAGGGCATAAATGGCAGGGGCAAGGGCAGGAGAAAGGATTTCAAGGTGCATATTTTGACAAGGTGACTGAAAAGTAAAAAAATCTATATGTATCTGAAGCATGTATATTTTAAGCAACAAAAGATTTTTTATCTTCCTGAATCACTTGTTAAATAGTGCAATGAAGTGAAATGGAAGGTTTAGCTAAAAAGGAAGAATCAACAAAAGGATCAGATAGAAACCTCAAACATTTGAGTCATCTTACACTGTGCAACTGTTCAGCTGCTATTAAACATATACAAAAGAAAGAAAATGCATGAAAATGTGGATTAGTAAGGTTTTGAGTTGTATCTTTTCTCTGTAATTCTAGTTTTTGTAAAGGACATTGTCATATTAAAAAAAAAGCATCTGCATAAATACCCTAGTTAAGATGACATTAAGACCTACAACCAAAAAACTGTGAAAGTCAATTATTCTATTCATCAGTCGTTTTATTTTGTCTCTGTTTCTCAACTTCTCCTTTTTCTTTTTTTTTTTAAATAAAAAATATTCACTAGCTTTGATAGTATAGAATACTGTGTCAGAGACTTTAATAGAGAATGTAAGCCATTTCCCGTTACAGACTGTGAGTGCCTTAAATAATTTGTTGCTTCTACAATTGTTATGCAAATTTCGTATTTTGTAAATTGAAGAAAAAGGGGTGGTGGTGTTTGCAAATCAATTTACTTCAAATAAATTAAATCAAATGCCATCTAGCACAATGCGTTTAAAAACATAAAAACCTCATAATTTGGGGACTTTTGATACATATGTGAATAAAAATATGTTAATTTTTCCCAAGCAATTTGAAGGAGAGAAGATGATTTCTTATGATAAATCAGTGTAACCAGTGTACAATGAACATTAGTGTTCAGACAGTATTCTGAACAGGACTCGGAAATTCTTTACTTGAAAAAGGAAAAAGCTATCTCAGCTGAAAAAAATCAATGTACTTGAAAGATGAAAACTGATCAAAACTAAATAATCCTCTGCTTTGCTTAACATAGTTCCGTAAAAGCAGGCATCCACATGCTGAATCATCTGATGTAAGCAGTACTTCAGGAATAATATAAAGAAAAAGAAGAAAAGTATACTACAAGACGCTTCTAGATCTTGCAAGGCTGTATCTGTGTACCTACAATTGGTTTTATATTTTGATCATGTCTTTTCATTAAGTATAAAATATGGTACAGTAGCACTTATTCCAGTTTTGACACTTAAAAAAAGCCCAAATTGGTTATCACATTCTGGTCATAGAACACAGCTGGAATCTTGAATGCATCTTATGCTGCTTATTGCAAAACCTTTTACTACTCTGTTCAATAATATTCCTAAACCATTATGTATCTGCTTTATGTTTAAATATATGTAGCAGTATAATTAAATGTGCAACTATAGAATTATTTCAGAATATAAGGAGGTGTTTCCCCTCACTCTCTCTCAGTGGTTGTACATTTTAACAAGTCCATTGACTTCTGCAAAGTCTCTTTTATACATACCTGTGAATGGAGAGAGTAAGATTATTGGTGGCTATAGGAATATTTACCGTGTTTTGAGAGACCAGCAGCAGCATTCATCTCTTCTATTGGAGACAGAAGTGACTATGAAGATCTTCTGGTTTGTTTTATCAGTCTTCCCACATCTTGTTACTGTGCTCCAATGTGATCCAGATATTATTTTGCATTATAGGGCTATTGATAAGAATTTTTTTTTCTTCCTGTATTTGACCTTTGTGATTGTCATTTTTGCCACATTCATGCCAAACTTGGGAAGTTGGTTACGGTCTTGTAGAGCAGAAAAACTCTGATTAAACCAATGGACAAATACAGCTTGAACTGACAGAGAGAATAGACATGAGTGCTGTGGTAACTCTCCTGGCTCCGCATGGTCTCCACACTGCCTTGGGTCACCTCAGAATCACAGGTCTAGAACTTCAGGTTGTCAGGAGCCTAATGAAGAGCTACCTCAGAGCCTGACACATTTTTTGAGACAAAAGGACATTTTTTGTGACATTTTTGAGAAAAAGAACATTTCACTGTCCTTTTAATTAGAAACAGGACATTATTGGTAGCAGATGCTAAGTTGTGATACCTTTACTCCAAATTAATCCAAATCAAAATCAACATAGATTTTTTAAGTTAGTGGAAACCAAATTATTTTAGGAAAGATTTGTCTTAGCTACGAAAAATGTAATTCTATCAGGCAGCATTCCTTGTAGGCAAAGCAATGCCCTTAAAATTAATTACATTTTAAATAGAAGAATGGAAGGATTAATCAGGAAAAGAATGTAATTCCTTTGGCTGGAGGCTGATATATTGAAAATAAATCCAACATGCTCTTGTGGGAATTTTATGAATGCATAAATGCCTGGGTCTGAAAAGTGTTCATCCTCTTGTATTCAGATTGTGTTACTTGGTCAAAGTATTTCTCTCTCCTCTCTTCCTCTAAAAATTTTTGGGCAAGAAAATTTCTCTTGTTAAATCCCCATGTAAAATACTTTAATCTTTTCACTACAGTATTTTACTTCTTGGCTGTCCTTGCACAAATGTTGATTTTATGTTACTACAACATGCTTTTATACATGAAGTATGCATTAAGCTTGCACATTCTTGTAAAAAATATGGAAAGACACAATAATTTTGTGGAGCTTTCTGGAATGCTGAAGTTTTCAGTTAGTGAAGAAGAAACTTGTCTTTTTGTTGTAAATGCAGGTGTGAGAAATGAGCTGAATTTTGCTTCAGCTACTTGGTATATTTTTGTCAGTGTGGCTATATTGACAGAGGAAGGTTGGTGATAGTGGAGTCTCCTCCATTGTATCCAACTAAACCTTAGAAATGCCCTGGAGTGGTCCAGAGATCCTGGTTTACAGGAAGTTATTTAGGTGAAGAAAACCAGACTGATGGTGGACAAAAGTGGCTGAGTAGTGGACAAAAGACTGTGATGGCGGACGATTAAGTAGACAAGCAATTGATGGTGGACTGATAAGTGAACAAAGGACAGGGAAAGTTGAGAAGTGGACGAAGGCCACCTGGAGGGTGACTGACAAAATTGAGGATATGACCACCGGATGAAGTAGATGACCACCAGGGTGTTTGTAACTACTAACACTGGACAGTAGAGGATAGCAAAGACTGTGAAACAACGTGTAGTATAATCAACTAATTAGAGGTGTGTAGAATGGGTGTGTGCCTTGTAAGGTAAAAAGGTGTAAACTAGATCTGTAATAGGTCAGGCGGTCAGGAAGAATGTGAGCTCCAACTTCTCAGCCAATGAGAAGAGAGACAGGAACTCAGGTAGCCGGGGAAAAAGGTATAAAATATCTAAAAGCTAAAGATCAGTGTGCCTCTGCTTTGAGATGCACCCGATTCAGTGCTGTTTCATTCAATAAATTATATCTTTGCTCCGGCGACTTTGTCCTCTTTGAATTCTAAGTGTGAGCCAATGTTTCTCACAAGCCTAAAAAAGCTTAAAAGTTACACCAGGAAAAGGTGGACAAACATAAATCTGCTAAGTATTAAGTATGCTATGGAACCTAGGTGCTATTACTTACGTCTTTGAAAGTGTGGGACTGTAAATTTAGATGTTCATCATAAGACCAGTAATTGAATCAAAAAAGGAATGTGAAGCAGTCAGTGATTTCTCATGAAGAGCAAAGCTGCAGTTCTTTCTTATGGCTAACACTTCATCTACAACTTGTTTGTGTTGGGTAATCTGAGCAGTCTTCTTAACAAACAGACCTAAACCCTACCTAAAAGAATGCCTTGCATTTGATCAGAACAAGCTGAGCATGATAGCAGATAATTTACCTGAAGTTTTCCTCATAACTATCTCAGTCTAACACTTTTTTCTTTATTTTTTTTCTCTCATTTTCATTTCTTTTGTTGTTCTTTTGGTTTGTTTTCTTGTTTTCACACACTTAAACACTTTCCATTAATGCATTTATTACAGAGAAGTGTCAATAGTAAAAATAGTTACATGAATAGAGTGTATTTTATGGATCCATTTTGGATGAAACATGTTGTTTGGTGTTTATATGTTGTTCTCCAAGACTGAAATTGATATGAAATGATACAGGTCATGTGTGGCAGGCAATATATTAGAGGGGAGTCCTTACATGGGCTGTGAGCTGCTGGCATGAATGATTACACACTAGGCTTTCCATTCATTTACTGTGGCAAGGAACGCAGCTCACATGTGCTTTTGATACCCTGAGAAAAACAATCTCATCCCCCTCCCCACATATCCCCCAGAAAAGAAAACCAATTTTTTACCTTTTTTTTCCCCCAAAGCCTCAGGCAAAATTAAAGGTATAATAGGGAAGCTGCAGAGCTCTCTGCCTTACAGCATAACAGCTCCTAGAAAAAACAAGTATCTTTATGTCAGGCAAAGTTGAACCTTGCTCAGATTTGAACCTCAGTTCAGAACCTGCAGGTGGGAACTTGCTCCTTGAATTGGTTATAAACATACCAAAGAGTTACTGTTTGTATAGAAATATGAGAAAAACAAGATTCTTTTTGGAGGCTAGACAATCTCCTCTCAGGGATAACAGGGAATTTATTAAGGTCATTTCAAAAAGCCCGCAGAAAAACACGGGCTGTATGTGTTAGTTACTACGGAGGATAGAGTTCTAGGAGGAGAATATTTCTGACCTTGAATAAACAACAAAAAAATGACAAACCCACATTAAAAAAACACAGTTAATATCCTTCAGGTATCTGTAAGTTTTCTAACTAGTCTTAAAACAGAGGTATGATCTGCCATGTGTTTGCATGACTGAAAGCCCTTTCAAAAGAACTGAGTTAAAAAGCAGTACTAGTAAGAAATATCTTTTGAGGTATGGGAACTCGGTTCTTCATACAAGCATTTAAATCAAGGATGCAGAATCCTAGATGTAAGTACCAGGCATTTGGGTGGAGAACTGACAAAAGGAGTAATTATTTGAAAGGATATGAAAACAAGCAGAACGGTAACTCTAGACTTTCTCTGAGCACGTGGAAAACCAGCCTGATCTTATAAAATGTGTACCGTTTCACTAGATGCCACAGACATAGTGAGAACGTAGGAAAACACTCTGCCTTCCTGGGACAAAACCAGTCTATACAATGCCCTCATATTTCATAAGATAGAAAAAGCCAAAGGGTCTTGTAGTCATCTGTAAGGAATGCGCTAGCACCACGCAATATAGTCTCAGAATAAATAGCAAAGTATAGATGAAAGAGGATATGATGTGTTAAAAAGAAGTGGCCTTGCTGCCTTGTATCAGGAGGAATATTTTCATTACTGAGATCAGTACTGAAGTAAGACAGAAGACCCAAAGCTGCCTCTATTGCTCTCTTCCGTTTTAGGTTGTCCAGGACAATTCTGGTAGAAAATGGGAGAACACAGACACTTCTGGGATGGAGGGAGAAAACACTACTTTCCTAAGCTTTACTCTAATTTAGGACAGCCCTGATAGAAAAAAGGAGATAGACCTTAAATGATCTGACTCTACCATCAGCTTAGTTAGCAGGTAAGTAATTAGCTCTTGAACTTCACTGTCACTGTCACTGTCATTACATAAATATATAAATACAGCATTTTCATTTTACAGCATTTTCCGTAAAAACATTGCTATAACCTATTCAGGGGTTTGGGGTTTTTTTGTACATACAGAACGAGAATATAGTTGTCACAGTTTAAGTTCTTCTCCCAATAACAACATTAAAATACAGCAGCAAGAAAATGCAAAAAGCTCATCATAGCAAACTCATCATTTTTTGAAGCAGCTGAAATCTAAATTAGCTCCACTCCATTGATTAAAAATATTGCTTAACAGTGATTTGCCAAAAGAAGTGTTCTGAAATTTAAATGAGGTTGAGTATTTTGTAGCAGACTGCCATAATAATTTTCCAAAGTAATAAAATCAGTTACCAAAATTAATGATACATAAAAATTCATTTTATGATTTTACTTACATTACCTTGCTTCCCTCCCGTATCTGTTTTCAAACCAAGTCCCATAACTTTATAACGTGTTTTTACACCATGCAGCGACCCTTCTTGCAGCCAAAAGGACAACATAGATCAGTGCAATCCTTTTAAAGTTGTCTTGTTGATTGCTTAGAACAAAAGCACAAGATAATGCAGAAAAGGCACTGGGACAACCTTGTAGAACAGTTGTAGCTATGAGGCACCTGAGAGACTGGAAGGCTTGCCCATGTAAAATAAAGCAAGGGCTTTTAATGCCATAAAATAATGAAGTACAGAATTAATTGCTGGATTTCACAGTGCTTTTAAATAGAGTGAAAAAAACAGATGGTACTGCTATGATATCAGTGACTATGTACCTAGCACAAGAACCACCGTCCAGGTTACACCAGAAGTTTTCCTTCATCAAGACACAGTGTCTAGTTCTGGTTCCAATCAGAATATTTTTGAATGCTTCCAGCTCTTTAAGCCCTTAAGGTGCTCACATTTTGAACTAATGTAGAGCAGAAAAATATCATATATCATGCTGGAAAAAACGCACATATTGCATGTGTATTTCTATTCATTTTCCAAACTATTTCTCCTTCATAGAATAATAGAATCATAGAATCATAGAATCATCTGGGCTGGAAAGGACCTTTAAAGGTCATCTAGTCCAATCCCCCTGCATTCAGCTGGGACACCCCCAACTAGACCAGGTTGCCCAGGGCCTCGTCGAGCCTCACCTTGAATGTCTCCAGGGAAGGGGCCTCAATCACCTCCCTGGGCAACCTGTTCCAGTGCTCCACCACCCTCATAGTAAAGAACTTACTCCTAATGTCCTAATCTAAATCTGCTCTTCTCCAGTTTAAAGCCATTACCCCTTCTTCTGTCACTGCAGGCCTTTGTAAACAGACTGTTTCCAGCCTTTCTGTAGGTCTCCTTCAGGTACTGGGAGGCTGCTATTAGGTGTCCCTGGAGCCTCCTCTTCTCCAGGCTCCTTTTACTCTATAAAGGCTTAATGGTTTCACAATGAGTACTTGTTCATTCACATTCAGATTTAGTATATAGATAAAATATGGGAAAAAATGTGGGATGAACGGCTTGTTTGACATACAATTGTGAAATTGCTATGATCATAGAATCATAGAATACCAGGTTGGAGGTGATTTCAAGGATCATCTGGAGGCACCTTTCTTCGCAAAAGCACAGCCTAGACAAGATGGCCCATCATTCTGTCCAGCTGAATCTTTAAAGTGTCCAGTATTGGTGAATTCATCACTTCCCTGAGGAGATCATTCCAATGGCTGATTGTTCCAATTGTGAAAAATTTTCCTCTTGTGTCCAGTCAGAATCTCCCCAGGATTAACTTGTACCCATTACCTCTCATCTTTTCCATGTGTCTCCTTGCAAAAAGGTCATCTCCATCTTCTTTGTAGCCACCCTTTTAAATACTGAAACATGGTGATAAGGTCTCCTCTAAGCCTTCTTTTCTCAAGGCTGAACAAACCCAAATCTCTCAGCCTTTCCACATGTTGCAGGCTTCACAGTCCTTTGATCATCTTTGTGGACCTTCTCTGGACCATCTCCAGCCTGTCCACTTCTTTTTTGTGCAGCAAGGACCAAAATTGAACACAGTATTCCAGGTGTAGCCTGAAAAGCACTGAGTGGGATAATATCTTCTTTATTTCTGCTGGTGATGCCCTTGTTGATGCAACCCAGTATCTTATTGACTTTCTTTGCCACTGTAGTACACTGCTTACATATATTGATCTTGCTGTCCACCAGGACCCCCAGGTGGATCTCAACCTGTGTGCACTCCTGGGTTGTTTTCCCAGGTGAAAGACCTTACACTTGTCCTGGTTGAACTTCATAATGTTCTTGTTACCCCACTCTTTCAGCCTATTCAGGTCTTTTTGCAGTTCTACCCTTCCACTAGTCCACTACCTGGCTTAGTCTGATATCATTAGCAAACTTTGTCAGGAATACACTTGATCCCATCATCCAGATCACTTATAAAGATATTAAACAGTGTTGGGCCCAATATTGATCCTGAGGGCACCCCACTTGTGACACATTGACAGTTTGAAAAGGAGTTATTTACCACCACTTCTAGGTGCAACCTGTCAGCCAGTTCCCTACCCATAGCACAGACCACTTGTCTAGACCATAAACACATCAGTTTCTCTAGGAGGAGGCTGTGGGGAGCTGATTGAAAACCTTGGAGAAACCTAGGTAGACAATGTCCACTGCTCACCCCACATCAACTGAGCAGATTACTTTGTCATAGAAGGTGATCAGGTTTGTTAAGCACTATTTGCCCTTGGTGAATCCATGCTGGCTTTTCCCAATCATGTGCTTCAATTCAAGCTGAGTTTTTGTTTTTCTAACTGCATTTCTGCAAGCCTTTGAAGTTCTCAAAGGGTGTTCATCTGCTTATCCATCTCTGGTAAACTTCTCTTTTGGTACTAAGCAGACTCAGAAGCTCACAGTTAAGCCAAAAGGGTCTCTTGCTCTGCCTACTTCCCTTACCTTTAAAGGGCATGAACCATTTTTGTGCTTCCAGGAGAACATTTTTGAAAAACTGTCAGCACTCGCTAACTCCTTTATCCTCCATGGAAGCTTTCTATAGAGTCCCTCCCCACTGAGCTCTGAAAGAGCTGAAGTTTGCTCTTCTAAAATCTAAAACCATTGTCTTAATACCAACCTTCAGTGTGGTCAGCGGATCCCAAACCCAACACTATTGTGGTCACTGCAGCCAAGGCTATCACTAATTGCGATACTACAAAGCAGATTTTCTTGGTTTGTCCAGCAATGCCTTATTCCTCTCTGGTACATCAAAGATTTGTATGAGGAAAAAATCCTCTACACATTCCAGGAACTTGAGGGATGACATCCATCAAGCCCTCCAGCGGAGGGTCATGAAGGTGATCTGAGGGATGGAATACCTCCACTATGAAGACAGACTGAGTGAGTTCAGTTCTCCAGCTCTCCAGTTCAGTCTGGAGAAGAGAAGGCTCCGGGGAGATCTCATAGCAGCCTTCCAATATCTGAAGGGAACCTACAGGAGAGCTGGGGAGGGTCTCTTTGTCAGGAATTGTAGTGACAGGACAAGGGGCAATGGTTTTAAATTGGAAGAGGGGAGATTTAGATTAGGTATTAGGAAGAAATTCTTTCCTGTGAGGGTGGTGAAGCACTGGAACAGGTTTCCTAGGAATGTTGTGGCTGCCCCACATCCCTGGAAGTGTTTAAGGCCAGGCTGGATGGGGCTTTGAGCAACCTGATCTAGTGGAGGTGTCCCTGCCCATGTCAGGAGGGTTGGAACTCGATGATATTTAAGGTCCCTTCCAACTCTAACCATTCTATGATTCTATGAGATATGACCTGCTGTATTATTCTTCCAATAAATATCTGGGTAGCTGAAGTCACCCTTAGGAACCAGGTGACACAAATATTGCTTCACTGGCCTTATCATCTTAGTTTGGAAGTTGGCACAGATGCCTACTGTAAGATCCCCCTTGGAAATGACCCCTCTGATCTTGACCCAGAGGCATTCAACAGCGCTTTCACAGTCACCATAGTTGACTTCTGTACATTCAAGGTTCTCCTTAACACAGAGCACAACTCCTCTTCCTTGTCTTCCCTACCTGTTTTTACGAAATAGCCTATAGCCAGCCATCCTGATCCTCCAGTCATATGAGTTGTCCCACCATGTTTCAGTTATTCCTAGGCTAGCATAACTTTCTGATTGGGTGTGGAGATCTAGTTCCTCCTGTTTGTTCACCAGGCTGCATGCGTTCGTATACATACACTTGAGGTGGTTGGTCTTCTTGTTCACATCTTGAGAGGTAGCTAAAGAACACTCGTTGCTACTCTGTTTCGCCTGGCTTATTACCAAGTTGGTTGCAATGGCACGACTGTTGCCACTTTGGAACCCACCCGCCATGTCCTTCAGTGTAAAGCCCACCTCACCAAGTTGGCCAGCCCGCTGCCAAAGATTCCCTTATCTCCTCTAGACAGGTGAACCTCTTCCATCCTTATTTTGTTGATGAACAAATAGACTCCAAGGCAGGTTAACATGTCACACATGTTCTGTACTTCTGTCAAACTTTTCCTTAATGTACTGATCATTGGGATCTGATTCTTTTCCCACTACTACGTATTTGTCGTTAATTCTTGAATTAGTATTAATCTTTGAATTAGACTTAATTTTCAATATTTCAATAGTGTGGTGGGTTTTTTTTCCTTTTTGAACCCAAGGGTGTTTGAATTCTCTGTCACTCATCTGGCCAAATATCTTGACAAGGACAGGAGCAGATTAAAAGGAAAATCAGATCAGACACTGGGTTGCATGGCCACTGGGATTTAGAGAAGCTTGGAGTGGGTTTAACTGCTGTTTGGGCTCTTAAACCAAGGCCATCTTTGATACCACGTTGTTGTGCCAGGTCTTGCCTCAGAACTTTGCTCAAGCCTGCACCCTTCTACTCTAATTCCCTATCTTCTTCAAGTCAGCTTTTCTTGGTCACTCGTAGTGCCTCTACATCCCACTGTGAACTGGTACATCTCCTGGCTTCTCACCTCCTAGATCTGAGCTTGTCCTTGTCTCAAGTAGTGGTTTCCACTTCTTCTCTACCATATGCAGAGAGACAGACAAAATGAGTGACTAAAAGATGCAGTGACTGCTTCTTTCTCTGGAGGAAAAGTTCAAACATAGATTCCCAGAGAGATTCTGCACTTTACCAGAACTTCCACAACAGTCCTCTGTAAGAAGAGGACAAAAAGTTATGTTGCTCATTCTGCATTTGTGAGCATCCATGTTCTAGTAGTAACCAGGAGAGAGCTCAGAAGGGCACAGAAATGGCCCATGTTCATGGAAATACTTACAAAATATCTTTCTGTTCTGTGTGCACATCATTGAAACTACTTGGTTGATGATATTTGGCTGGAAATAAAAACTATATTTCTTAGCTTGCTTGTAATTATATGTCCTTATTATGAATAGATATAGAATTACAATGTGCCTAAATAAAGTTCCATTACTGAGACAAAATGTATTTTCTGCTGTTGTCTTTCTGAACATTAGCTACTAGTTTATTCTCACTTAGCAAGGAGTTCAATTAGCAGGTCAATGAGAATTGAGCTAATGGATAACAGTATAACCCTACCTATTATAATTATGAGGAGGGGGTTCCATGCTAGAGAGCAGAACTACAGTTCAACTGATCTCATTTATTAGGGCAACAGTTCTCTGCAGCTTTGATGAGATTAAGTCCCAGTAGGGGCTTTACTTAATTTTAAAGAGCCACGTGATGATTTTCTAATCCATCACACAGATAGTTTTCTACTAACAATAAGGTAGGGTAATTATTGAAATCCTGTTCTGTTTCTGACCTATGTGATGGGGCATAATGAATGCAGCTGCCTAAAAATCCTGGACAACTTTAAATTGTGTTCATCCTAGGTGGCCAGAAAGTAAGTATGCTGGCAGAACAAGGCTAGTAAATGGCTGACGTTGGTAGATACTGATGTCGTGTGGCTTGTAAAAGGATATGACACTTAGATCTGGTCAACATTGCATCCATAGGAAAAGAAAGTGAAAAGGAGTAGTTAAACTGAAAATCTACTTCAAGAGCTGTCCTCAGCTGCTCAGGAAGTCATGTTTTCTGGGTACCCACTGAAAAACATTTCTGATAGTTGAATATTTACTATGAACAGCCAGACAGATCAGGCCGGACTGTCCATGAAATCAAATTAGGATTTCAAAGAGAAATAGGAGTAACAAGTACAGACATGCCATGAAAAATTATGGGAAAAGGATGCTTTGAAAATCCTAGGCTTAGTTTCCTTACCAAAAAAGTGCACCACCTCAACTGAAATTTCTCACAGCATTCCCCTGGAGAAACTGGCTGCCCATGGCTTGGATGGGAGTACTCTTTGCTGGGTAAAAAACTGGCTGGACGGCTGGACCAGAGCGTGGTGGTGAATGGAGTTAAATCTAGTTAAGTGTCACAAGTGGTGTCCCACAGGGATCAGTATTGGGGCCAGTTCACTTTAATAACTTTATTAATGATCTGGACAAGGGGATTGAGTGCACCCTCAGTGAGTTTGAAGGTAATACCAAGTTGGGTGGGAGTGTGCACCTGCTTGAGGGTAGAAGGGCTTTGCAGAGGGATCTGGACAGGCTGGATGAATGGACGGAGGCCAATGGGATGAGGTTCAACAAGGCCAAGTGCCACGTCCTGCACTTGGGTCACACCAACCCCCTGCAGCTCTACAGCCTTGGGAAGGAGTGGCTGGAGCTGCCTGGCAGAAAAGGACCTGGGGGTGTTGGTCAACTGTCCATGACTAAACATGAGCCAGCAGTGTGCCCAGGTGGCCAAGAAGGCCAACAGCATCCTGGCCTGTATCAGAAACAGCGTGGTGAGTAGGGCTTGGGAGGTGACTGTCTCCCTGTACTGGGCACTGGTGAGGCCCCACCTCGAGTGCTGTGTCCAGTTTTGGGCACCTCATGACAGGAAAGACATTGAGGTGCTGGAGTGTGTCCCGAGAAGGGCAACGAAGCTGGTGAGGGGTCTGGAGTCCAAGTCTTATGAGGAAAGGCTGAGGGACCTGGGATTGTTTCGCCGGGAGAAAAGGAGGCTGAAGACATTATCACTCTCTATAACTCCCTGAAAGTAGGATGTAGAGAGGTGGATGTCAGTCTCTGCCCCCAAGTCACAGGCAATAGGACAAGAGGAAATGGCCTCAAGTTGTGCCAGTGGAGGTTTAGATTAGATATTAGGAACATTTTTTACACATAAAGGGTTATTAAGTATTGGAATGGGCTGCCCAGGGAAGTGGTTGAGGCACCATCCATGGAGGCATTTAAAAGATGGGTACACCCTTAGCAATATGATTTACTGATGGGTTTTGTCAGTGTTAAGCTGATGCCAGCACTAGATATTCTGAAAGGTCCCTTCCAACACAGACAATGCTATGATTCTATGATTCTGTGATTCTATGTCAACTATCATGATTTAACCCAAGCCAGCAAATGAGTTCCACACAACCACTCACTTAGTCACCTTTGGTGGAATTGGGGAGACAGTTGGCAGGATAAAAGTGAGAAAACTCATGGGTTGCGATAATGACAGTTTAATATGTAAAGCAAAAGGTGCACACAAAACAAAGCAAAAGAAGGAATTAATTCAATACCTTCCACTGGCTGGCCATCTCCAGGAAAGCAGGGCTCCATCACAGTTAATTGTTACTTGGGAAGACAAATGCCGTAACTGAACATCCCCCATTCCTTCTTCTTCCCTAAGTTTTCTATGCTGAGCATGGCATCATACAGTATGGAATATCCATTTTGTCAGTTGTGGTCTGCTGTCCTGGCTGTGTCCCCTCCCAACTTGGTATGCACCCTGAGCCTACCCAATGGTGGGATGGTGTGAGGGGCAGAACAGCCTTGACTTTGTGTAAGCACTGCTCAGCAGTAACTGAAACATCTCTGTTATAAACACTGTTTTTAGCCCAAATCCAAAACATATCCCCATACTAAGTACTACAAAGAAAATTAATTCTATCCCAGTCAAAACCAACACATCAGCAAAAAGAGCTATATTACATTTCCTTACACAGTAGGAAGGATTTGCATGACTGCCTTCAGACTGCAATAAGCTGTGATGCTGTTCATGTTTCTTACACACAGTATGTAGTAAATATGCTATTTTAAGATATCACAGAATCATAGAACGGTTAGAATTGGAAGGATCCTTAAAGATCATCTAGTTCCACCCCCCCTGCCATGGGAAGGGACACCTCCCACTACAGCAGGTTGCTCAAAGCCCCATCCAGTCTGGCCTTGAACACTTCCCAGGGCAACCTGTTCCAGTGTTTAACCACCCTCACAGTAAAGAATTTCATTCCAATATAAATTCTAAATCTGCTCTCCTTCAGATTAAAGCCATTACTCATTGTCCTATTTTTCCTGATATTTCCTCCATTTCCTGATAAAGAATCCCTCCCCATCTTTTCTGTGGCCCCCCTTTAGTTATTGGAAGGCAACTATAAGGTCTCTCCGGAGCCTTCTCTTTTTCAGGCTGAACAACCCTGACTCTTTCAGCCTGTCTTCATGGGAGAGGTGCTCCACCCAGCTGACCATCTTCATGGCCCTCCTCTGGACACAATCCAGTAGATCTACGTCCTTCTTATGTTGGGGGACTCCAACCTCGATGCAGTACTCCAGGTGGGATCTCATGTAGAGGGGCAGAATCACCTCCTTCAACATGCTGGCCATGCTTGTTTTGATGGATGTGGTTGGCTTTCTGGGCTGCAAGTGCTCATTGCTGGCCCATGTGGGCTTGTCATCCACCAGCACTCTCAAGTCTCCTCAGGACTGCTCTAGTCCATTCTCCACCCAGCCTGTATTTGTGCTTGGGATTGCCCCAGTCCGCATGCAGGACCTTGTGCTTGGCCTGGTTGAATTTCATGAGGTTTGTATGGGTCCAGCACTCAAGCCTTTCCAGGTCCCTCTGGATAGTATTCCTTCCCTCCAGCACGTTGGCTGCTCCACGGAGCTTGGTGTCATCAGCAAACTTGCTGAGGATACATTCAGTCCCACTGTCCGTGTCACTGAACAAACCTTTAAGCCTGTCAATAATGCTACCTATTCCTTAAGAGCATTTCAGCTCTTTATTCCTTCAGATCTTTAGCACATATTAAACTGTCTAAATGATGGAGGAACAAAACGGGTTTTCCCCAGATCTCCTAAAATGGGGTATTTTTTGTGAGCTGCTACCTTTCTTTGTGCAACTTGAAAGACCTACAGAGAAGATGCTTGTTAGATATATGGAGAGAATGTACCACACTCCAAAATATAATCCAAACAACATTTATTACTCAGAAATTCACATTTAAGAAACTATTCCAAGGAAAAACAGAGAAGGAAAAAAAAAAAGAAAGAAAATCAACGTCTCTAACTAATACAATAAACCTGCAATCTGATCTCAGATTGGTCCTGTAAAGGACTAAACTTTAAAGAAAATTAAAACATCTAAACATCAAAACCAAAACAGTGACAGTCAAATGGGCTAATTATTGAGTAAATTAGTAAATTACCAAGAAATGAGCACAATAACAAGTGGAATGAATAGTGTTGGGTTCAGAATACAGTCCAGTGGGAGCTAGTCTGATGCTACAGAGTCAACTCAACCAACAGGCAGCAAGGTTGCTTAGCTCTGCAAACCCTTCCCCAAAGAAACACTGCTCCCTGGTGAAATCCACAGCCTCAAACAAGCACTCAAGTCTAAGAAGAGCTGGATTCAGACTGGATTACACCTCAGCCCATACAAATCAGAAGAAATATTTTGAGCAGAGAGTCCTGGTTTGAAATGCACCTCACTTGTTGATTTTCCTAACCTTTTCCATTATCGTCTTCTGGACTAAGAAGGAAAATCAGTTTAGTCACACAAAACCTAGCTCTTGCAAAAAGTATCATAAAGCCTACTAGCCAGAATTATCCCTACAATGTGTGAGAGACTGAGAGCTTTGGCTGATGAGTCCTAGCTTGGGGAATGAAGGCTTTAATGCCCTGTGTTCTGAATAAACACTACTAACCCAGGAGCATCTAGAAGAACACAACCTGTCCTCATGTTCTGTGTGTGATAGCTGAGCTCAAAACCACTACATGTTGGCTGCTAATATCCAAAGCCTGTGTCAGTGGGGTCAATAGAGCCAAGGTGAAATAGAGCCAAGCTTCAAGAAATGTACACTCCTATTCTACCTAAAGTAACAAAGCTTAAGATTTCTGAGACACCCTTTCACATCATAGAAGAGGAATATTTAATTGAAATAGTAGTAAGACTATTAGAGCTTCTCTTGTTTCCTTTTAATCCAAATTAAAGATCATGGTGTAAATGCTGAATCTGCTGTGTCTATTTGCCTACCAACTTACATTTACGCAAAATGCATGTTGGATGCCCTGGGGAATTTTCTGATCTACTTAGTAAGAGTGGTGCTGAGTGTTTGATTTTCTTAAATGAAACTAGACAACTTCTCAGGTTAAATGTTGCTTGTTTTGTCTTACAGATAAATAGACAAGGCAGAAAGTAGACCATAATGTGAGAAATGCTGGCTCACAAATAGAATGTAAAAGAGGACAAAGTCTTTGAAGCAAAGCTATAAAAAAGATATAAACGTTTATTAAAAATACATGACCCAGCTGGTTTGGGTGCCCCTCAAAGAAGAGACATTGCTCTTTGGTGTTCAGAGTAATTATACCCTTTCCCTGATTACCTGATTCCCTGTCCCCTTTTCCTATTTGCTGGATATTCAAACTTGCATTTTTTCCAACTGCCTACTGAGCTCATGCCATGGTTACAATGCCTCGATTGGGTCACTCTCTTTTATTCTTATGGAAGTTCCTTTGACATTCTTTACACAATCACGGTTCCAAAAGTTATTTACATCACAAGCAAAGCCCTCATGGCCGAAGCAAAACCTTTGTCTATCTCTACAATAATGGCAACCTTTGGTTTCCTTCTTTTTTTCTTATAAGGCATGACAAATCAGGAACAGTCAGCAATACAGTCTTGCTTCCACAAATGTATAGGCAACCTATATCCCTTGGGCAACCATATTTGTAAGAGACGTTTGAATAATTCTCCCTCATCACAATCTCTCTGTGCCAGGATATATTTGTACGTAGTTGGCAGCAACGTGACAGGAACAGCCAATGAACACTGTCCAAATATCTGCGATGCTATCTCAAAAACTGACATTTCAAGGAATGGGAGTCATTTCTCTTTGCCTCTTTCACGTTCTTTTCAAGAAAGCAATTTGAGTCACACCATATAATTGATTTGAACCAATACTAAATGAAAAGTCATGGCAGAATGTAGCTACATTCCATTCTCAAACCAACTTAAGTAATTGTCCTGCCTTTCAAATACCTTTTTGAAAATGTTATGGTAATTAATTGCATAATTTTGTGAGCCATGAATGCTGGTCATGGTGGAATAATCCTATGCCTAGTGGGAGTTAACTTATGGACATAGCATTTTTCTGTTCTCATCTGTAGCAAACTGGAAAAGAGTATATTCCACTTTTTGAATTGACTCTAAGTTACACTATATTTTCAAAGGCACCGTTTGCTCCCTTTATATCCGCTGTTAAAATGTTCTTGCTTAAATAAAAAATGACACAGTAACTTTGGGTATAAATATAGTAATTAGGTAATTTAAGCTGTTTATCTTATTCCTTGAATAACTAGACCAACTCTAGACAGATCTAGGTACAACTGCCCAGCAGCTGCAGCAATTTTTGTATACAATGTCTGAAACAAGTTCTGAAGCAAATGCTTCCACAATTCCAAAAAGGACTTTATGAGGAAAATGTCTCTGCATGGCCTTGTGTTATTTTTTAATATTTTAATTTCTTGCCAGGTGATGGGCCATAATTAAAGTTCTAGCTTACCATATGGCAGGAAGAGCACTGGAGAACCTTACACTTGATTTATTTTTCACAAGCCTGATAATTAATTCAATGTCCAGTGTAGGTCTTCTGAAAAAAAATTTCAAAGTCTCTTAGTCTTTTGGACCAGGTTCTTAGCATCATTCCACTGAAGTCAATGGAGACGTGCAGAAGAACCTCAACAGAAGACCTGCTGTCTGTGGCTTGATTTTCATGTAAGTTCCCACCTCTGGGCCCAGCAACATACAGCACACAAGGCCTTTTGTCCATATGATTATTTATAACAATTAAATGGGTATAAGGGGTGAATCTAGTTTTCTCTAAAAAGTGTAATTGAACTAAAGTGTAATGGAACTAAAGTTATGTTGGTCCATGATCACTTCCAGAATTCCTGGGCGACTGGGGTTTCCCATTCGTGTTCACTGCATGATAAGTGAAATCCACTTACTCCATGTAGCTTCCCTTACATGATGTGTGTCAGGGACCCTTTCTTTGAACTTCCAACCCAAGCAGCAGTCGAGGTGCTAAGAGGAGCTGTGCTTCTGTACCAACCACTTCCGAAGCAACTCAAACCCCTTCATACACTGCCAATATCTCCTCTTCTGTTGGAGGCTTCAGATCCTCTGTGTCCCTGACTCCAAAGCCCTAGGGGTCAACCGCGTGAAAGGGTTATCAGACATTAGAATGGGCTGCCCAGGGAGGTGGTTGAGGCACCATCCCTGGAGGTGTTCAAAAGACGGGTTGATGTAGTGTTGGGAGGTATGGTTTAGTGATGGTGATGCTCCTTGTTTGTTGTGTGGGTGTCTATTTTTGTCAGTGAGGTTGACGGTTGGACAAGATGATCTTTAAGGTCCCTTCCAACCTAGAAGATTCTGTGATTCTGTGATTCTGTGTCTCCCCTGGGGCTTTCTGCCAGAGGCTCCAGGTAGGGCCATTCTCCCCGGCTGCAGTGTAGAGCACGTTTTTAACATCTCGTCCTGCCCGGACTGGCCCCAGAGCTATTGCATGGACTATTTACTGTTTAATTTGTTGAAAAGCTTGTCTTTGCTCTGGACCACATTTAAAATTTTTCTTCTTCTGAGTCACTTGATCTAGAGGGCTCACAGTCAGACTGTAATCTGGGGTATGCATCCTCCAAAAACCAGACTGACAGGCACTGTGACTATTCCAGCTCCTGTGACAGGCAGTGTGGTTACTCCAACCCCGGAGGCAGGCACTGCAACTGAACCAGAAAACCAACCCGTGCCCATATCAGCTGCCCCTATCCAGAAGAAGAAATACAAGAAATCAGTTCGCTTACTGAAGGGTGATGATGATCCAGGGTCACCACGAGAACAGGAGGAAGAGGCAGAACCAGAGATAATCACTCGATCCCCACCCCTGAGTGAGCTGCGGGACATGTGAAAAGATTTCAGTTGAATTCCAGGCGAGCACGTTGTTGCCTGGCTGCTCCGGTGCTGGGATAATGGAGCCAATAGCCTGGAATTAGAGTAGGGAAACCAGGCAGCTGGGATCCGTGTCTAGGGAAGGTGGCATTGACAAAGTGATTGGGAAAAAGAGGAGAGATGGGTTCAGGGAAAAGGGGGATTGCCCAAAGCTAACTTAAAGTAACCTGTAACTAATTAGCATAGTAAAAATTACACCCCTTGGAGGAGACCTTACGTGCTGCTGTCAGACCACCGCTGTATAATGAACTAGCCACTAATTGGAGCATGCACAGAAGGGTATTAGTCATTTAATATAAAAGTGACCAGTGAATAACTTTTGTGTAGCTTTTTCTTTGTGAACCTGTGACCCCTCTGAGGGGGTGTGCTAGCTTTGTGCGCTATTGCCTGCCACCCCTTTCTGTATAGAACCCCATCAGAGGTTAGAAGGTGGATCTCAATGCTGGGCGCTCATTGGCTCCTATGCATCGATCTGAAAACCTGGTTAGGGGGCCACACCATGACACAGCTTTTCCCTATGGACTGAAAGTTTTTGAGGAAGGCCAGAGTGGGTAAGGGAATCATGGTATGTGGTAAACTGAAAAAAAACAGCCCTGAAGTGAATTGTTTCATTTACATATTTTTTTAAGTTATCAAAAAGCAATGATTATGCTGGATTTTTATGAAGGAAAAAGCATCAAAAGATTTAACTAGATTTTCAAAGAATTAGATTTCCCTGGATGATAACCAGCAAGTTCTCTGCAGCAATGAGCTCTCTGCTATTTAGACTCAAGGGCAAAGGTAACTTAATACTTATCTGGGGCATCCTGACCTAAGAAGTTAGTTTATCGTAGTATTGTTTCTGTTAGTTCTAATTAACTAATAATAAATAGAATGCTGTTTTGTTTAAACTCCCTGTTCTCTGGACTTTAACCAGGGGCAATATTGGGGATTGACTGTATATAGGATGAATTATTGGACAACTTGGCAAGGTAACTATCCAGCTGCCCAACTTGGTGCCCAACTTACTTTTAGGGTGTCCTGAAGCAAACTGTCTTCATTATATTACTAAAAAACACACCCACAGGTTAAGAAGACCCTTGCCCAGGTGAAGATGTTTTCTCTATGCAGGCACAGTGATTGAAGAGAGTGACACAGCAGATATTATAATCCTATGTAGATTACTAACCAATCATTGCAATTGGGAGTATACTACCTTGTAACTTTTGTATATAAATATAACGAAGAAGCTGGCATGGCATGTGCTTGATTTGTGGAGAATCCACCTTGCACTCAGGCCTGAATAAACACAGTATCTCTCCTGGCTGTCTGAGATAGGTTAATTCCACACTGGGCACAAATCCCATTTTTGGACAACAATACTAAACTCTTCTGAAACAGCAGGTGTCAATTCAATATGTTTTTTGAAAGGATAGGGAGACTTTTATGAAAGGGTCTCATGAGCCTGTCCTCCCCAGCATGGTATTGCCTCAATGCTGGTACCCTGGTGGTTTTTACCAGGCAGATGTTGCTTCTTTGGAGAAAAATATCCGAATCTTTTCAAATCATTTTATGTTTCAGAGAAGATGCTCTGGCATCTGCTGCTGAGCCCTGAAGAAGGACAGTTTAATAATGATGGATTGGCAAGTTTTTACATGATTCTGTGGTTTCAGAATTCCTGAAGCAATGACCCTAGGGTCAAGGAATTGCCTCAAAACACTACAATGAGGAATTCCTGTTTCCTACTTGTACTAATCTCTTCTGGAAAGCCCCAGTTGTAAACATCCCTACTCTGCCACAGAGGTGCTTGGTGTTTGGAAAGTCACTAAGTCTGTCTCTGCTGCTAGGAGCCTGTTGGAGATTATCCCTTCCTGCTTTACTGAGCTGCGTATTAAAGTCCAGGAGGTCATCTAGGAGATGTCTAGCAGACATCCCAACAGTATCCAAGTAAAACTAATTGAATGATTGGCTGATGACCTCTGAGACTCTGAGAGCAATATTCACAAGTGTGGCAGTATAAGTCTGTACACAAACCTAATCAGACTCGGAACAGGTTCATGCTATCACAGAGGGAGTCTTCCTGCTTGCTTTCGTGCTTATACCACATCAACAGATATTCAGTTCTGAGGTGATAGCAATATGCAACAGTGAATTAGATCCTTTCCACATTCAGATTTCAAAGAACCCTGAGCTCTCTGCAGAATGACTGCTACGCAGAAATTCTCTATCCAAATTAACCCATCAAACTAAACACGTCTATAAATTGCTGATGGGTGTATCTTCCCTCTCATCTAGTTTCCAATGCTCTTTTCTTTCCTTCCTATATCCCTTAAGTCAGTGTTTCCAGACAGCATGTTTTCAAATAACAAAGTACAAATGTTTCAAGCTGGTTTAGTTAGCAGAAGTTTGTTTTCTAGCTCGTGCTTTCTTCTTCCTTGAATACAAGTATGATAAATCCACTTTGACTTACTTAGGATATTTTTTTAGCCTGTCCACATTCCTCTAGTCTTGAAGGTTTGTGTTTGATATGGTACAAGGAGTGTAGACAAGATGTTCTAAAGATGTAACCAGGACAACATCTGAAAGGATTACTTATTTGAGATAAATTGTGAAAAATCAGGTAATATTTAAAGACTTTTCCTGAAAGATCATTTGTTTTCAAGCTGTATCAATTGGTCAAACAAAAAGTACTACAACTCCTTAAAAAGATTGCCGTCTTTATACAAGGAATCCTGCATAGCCGAGGTGAACTGTGTGAGAATGGCCAAAACACCAAGGACTGAAATGGGAATTTGCAGACAAATTTAATGGTCTTCAACTGCATAAACAAGAGAATGATGGTTGCTGAGGCATGGCACTAACACATTCACATGTACTGCAACCTGGGCCAAGGATTTTTATCAATATATATTGATATATTTTGATATCATTATATATTTTTATCAATGACATAGACAGAGGGATTAAGAGCAACATCAGCAAGTTTGCAGATGACACCAAGCTGTGTGGTGTTGTCGATACACCTGAGGGACGGGATGTCATC
>JAOTQQ010000085.1:0-28181 GCA_026546715.1 Gallinago undulata | reverse complement strand
GTTCACCCAAGAACTCCCTCACCACCTAGTCCAGCAGAAAACCTGACTTCACAACCACATACCTGAAAACCCAGCCCAAATGCTCCCCAGGTAGCGCTCAGCTTCCAGCAAGCCTGGAGCACACAGGGAGGGAGAGAGAATACTTACATCTCACTCCCTAGGACCCGTTTTCTTAAGGACAATGTTAAGTTCAACTCCTCCATGGGCTTGCCAGAAAGGTGAAAAGATTTCAGGGAGGAAAAACAATTTTGAGCAAGGAAATTAAGAAGAGAGGAAGGGAGAACAAAAATTTTGATAAAGTTTTCATGCCTTTTTTTATGACTTTGCCCAGGCTAAATCCCTGCTGCCATTCTCAATCTTTCCTACCTTGAGAATTGCTGTTTTATAGCAACTATTTCCAATGATGTTATATGTTGTATGACATTACATGTCCAAAAATAAAAAGGATTTCACCATCCCATTACTTAAAGTATGAGAAATAATTTGAAGAATAAGTGACGAAAGAGGACCTCCAGCATAATGATTTTATAAACACTCTACAACATTTTTAATAAGTGATTATTGAATGATGGATGGTATATGTATATTTATATAATTTGCAATAGCACTTTTAGTAATTTATTAATATAAATGTCTCTCACTCATACTTCTTTTTTATGCATTAGTCCTACAGCATTGAAATATCAAAATATGTTCAGCAAAAGTAACTGCATTGTTTTAACACATGAAAGTCAGCTGGTAAAATTTCAGTGTGTAAAAGAAAACTAAGTATTCCTCCAGGCTAATGCACCTCTACTTTAATGTAAGACAAAAGAGTTTGAGTTGAAATTACATTTTTACCTAGCACAAATCAGAATTCTTCTTCAAGACATAAATGAAACATATCAATTAGGTAATAGAACTTACCTGCATGAATCAAGTCAATGGCATATTTTGAGGACAACTTCAACAGGATCAAGATTTTATCAAACCAACTCCCACTCAAAATTGCTAAGCCCTGAAAATTCTTCTGTATCTATACTTGTCATAGGCATTTTCCTCAAAAACAAATTAAGATTTATTTGATGTCATTTCCACTTATGAATATTAAGTCCCCGATTTGTCTTTGCCTCATAATCAATGTAACACAATCATTTCTAAGCTTCTTAATTGTGCATGTTCCCTCAGACTTAAATGTTCTTCAATTCCTTAGAGCTGTGACCTGCATGTTGCATTGATCTCTTCTCTGTCAATGTTCATTGTTCACATACTGAAGACTTGCTTTTTTTAGCTGGATATTCTTGTCTTTATGCAGTGCACTTATTTCCATTGCTGTGCCCTCTCTCAAGCATATTGAAAAATGATTTTAAAAAATGAAGTTCCCTACTTTGGTTTCTCACTGAAAGCTTGTTTATACAAATGCATTTAAGTTGTATATGTGACACCTGCAGAAACATTATTCAGGTCTCAGAGTCTGGTAGAAAATGGTGCCCTGTATTCAGCCACGTTGATCAGACAAGAAGAGTAAGGTGCTGAGGAATGCTTCTTTGCATTGCTTCTCAGCTGGGTAAATTGATACCTGACCCTGGGGGTTTGAGTGGCTGAAGCTTTCTCTCACCTGGTAGGGCTAGAACTAGCTTTCACACTGGGTCTGCTATTAGCAGTGTAAAGCCTTACAGGACAAAAATTACTAATCTTATTATTTATCTTCAAATTATTTAAGATACTGTCCTGGCCACCCAGTGTCAAATAGCAAAAGACGTTATAACTCAGTAATATAAACTAAAAATTAGTAATCAGAAAAAGCTTTCTAAAACACTAACCTCTGTTACAACTTTAAAATCTAGGACAGCAAGCAACTGTTCAAATCACAAATGCAAGAATACTTTAAGTCACTAAAAAGACAAATGTGTGTTTTTTGAATGAGAAGAATAGCTGAAAATATTTTAATCACTAATCCCAAATTCATTAAAATGGGTAAACTGTCATTCCGCCCTCAGAAAAGCAGAGGCTGAAAGAGATGTGGTTTGCCATTAGTCAGATCTGCCATGATTTGCTGCAGTCTGCACTATACCATGTTGCTGCTCCTATTTGAGTTCTCATCCTACAGGTGGATTCACATGAACAGACTCACATGATACAGACCTTGTAATCTATTGGTTTCAAATCAAGAATGAATGCAAGATAGAAACCTTTAAAAATATTATAATTTTTATTATTTCATTATTTTCATTAGCATGGTTTAACTGCACATTTGATGTGCACTAATTGATATTTATAGGAACTGCAGATCTTTAATTTTATTTTCATATTTATATATATTCATATTTATATATATGCCTCTTTCATTTTTATATTTCTGTCCCTATATTTGAGAATGGTTTCTTTGCAAAATAATCACTGTGTACTACAATTATATTTTTAACTACAGTACTTTATTTGATAAACTAAATGTAGTCTGCTTTTTAGTAGGTGATCTGGTCTTCAGGAAAGAACCAGAACTGGCTCAGAATTTGAGTGAGTGTGTGAGTGGCTGCAAAATTTGTTATAATTTATGCTAGTTTTAAGTATATATTTTTTTTTTCAGAAATTTTGAATTAATCATTTTCTACTTTTAAATATCACATTATCCAGTGGTATTCCCTTAGTTCTGCTAATTTTTAACTTTGTTGTAACCTGCAATACACATTCTGTCTGTTTTCTCAGTATACAGAATAGCATTAAGTTCATAAATTTTTAAATGTTCTGGGCTGCTGAACATTTAAATTCTCTGCACATAATATATTCTTAGTTATTTTAAAGAAGCACATTTCTCTATTTTTCTTCTTGGCTAACCATAGGATTAAAAACCTCAGAAAGCTCACAAATCCTAATATCACTAGATTTCATTGCCTATCATTTTAAAATTTCTAGCTTTTGACTGGATTATTTATTATCTCTTTACATTCCTATATTTTCAAAAGTCAAATTTACATCCTGAACACACATTGTAGGGTTAGAATATAAAATATTAAATGTCTGGAAACTCACCAGCACGTCAAAAGAAAAAAAAAGGCGAAATCTTTGCTTTTAAATAAAAGTCAGACTTGCTAACAGTCTTCATTCAGTGGCTTTCAAACCACTGCCTCTGCAGAAATACTAATTCCCAGGCTTGCCTTTCTTTGCAAATCTGAAGCTTTTTACAATAAGGCATTGCTCAAAGGGTGTGGCAGAGGCAGCAGATGCTGTTGCTGCTGCTTGTAGTTAACCATTTAATAGCAAAAGCTATTTCATTGCTTCTAGGAATTTTAAAGATTTTTTTCCTTCCCTTTTATGCAATTGAAAATATCATGTAGGATCTTTTTAGATCTCAAAACAAGCTAAACACTGGAGGGAATAAATGGGTGTGGAATCTTTTATACACAAAGCCCAGTTCAGCTGGATCTCTTAAATCCAACTAAGTTCATTTGGAATTGTGCATTACAGTTTATTATTCTGAGACACTTCCTTCTTTTTATGCCTAAAACTTTATAATTACTAATATTATGTTTTAATTCATGCTTTCTGGGCTAAGATGTTCCATGTCTACACAAAATGCTCATATAATTTATGACGTATCTATGTGAAACTCTAGGTGGACACTGATGTTCACCAAGACTATCGATCTGAACTCAGGATTCTTGCAAATCCCTAGACATCTTCTGGCAGTACATGTATGACCTTACCTCTGCCCAGCATCAGCTGTGTGCATTATCACAAGGGCAATGATGGATGGATGGATGGATGGATGGATGGATGGATGGATGGATGGATGGATGGGGAAGGTAAATATGCCTGCAGCCCACGCACGCAGAAAGTCAACACACCTTTTAACGTCATCTAGATTTGACTCACTTTTAGCATTCTGTCTGCGAGCTTGCCAGCTGGGTCGCTTCACAACCAGCTTCCAGGCTTCTCTGCAGGGAAACAGTGCAAGCAGAAAGCAAATCTGGCCTTTACCTTTGGTCTTAGCATTGCTTCAGTAAAATGACTGAGATGTAGTCACAGGATTACAGTTGCCATGTTTGTGAATGGGAGCCGACCAAGAAAACTCATTCTGCTAAGCAGGATGACTAAACAGCAATTTAATGGGAGGATGGGGATGCCCAGGTCTCCTGCTGCAGGAGTTAGGAGTAATAAAAGCAAGAGGTTCTCCTTGACCATTTTGAGAAAAGCTTTGTGTGCGAGACAGTTTAAATGACAGAACAAACCTCAAAGATTAAGCTAAGACTTACTAGGAAATTTAGAGAAGTAGTAATGGAGAAGTGCTTTAGTACTTTTTATTTTTGATTTTATCTCTTTTACTCTCTTAAGAGTAAAGTATAAATGCATCAAGGACTTCTGCAAAGTCTCTGTGCCACTTGCTTCAAATGCTGCTTTTCTCAATCCCATGCCTCAGCTGCAGCTTTTCTAAGTGGTGAGCTGCACACCACTGTCAGAAGTGTGAAGCTTTGGGATGAGTCTGTTAAGAAATGATGAGTGTGGGAATACACACTGGTGCTGGCATTTTAGGATGGCTGCTGAACCATAGGTGCCATTTTTAGGAAAGTTAGTCTTTGCCTACAAGGTGTGTCAGAGAGAGTTATCAAGGCAACGTGTAACCCAAGGGGAGTACATCGTCTCAATCGCAAAAGGCAGAGATATAGAAACTAGCTGAAAATACAGAAACTGCTTGCATACTTGAAGTACTAGCAGCAATAATTCATGGATGTTAGTGCAAATTACTTTATCTAATATGCGATAGAGTACAGTAACTGTGCAACTGTACTACTGCACAAGGTGCCAGGGCTTGAGCACTGACGGGGTCTCAGGACTACTGTCATGGATAGCCATGCCAGGACACAAGATTGAGACATGGTGGCCTCATTGATGTTCACTTAATGAGAAATTTGCATAAAGTGACATTGAACTAACATGGTTAAGTCAAAAATCAGTTCAAAGCTATCCAGATAATAGCTGAGAGTTGTTTACTTGTTTATTTTTGACCAGGTCTGGGTTTTGGAAGAAGTTTCTTTACAGCAGTGATGTGACTCCTTATTCATTATAATAAATTTTGAGAGCTATCTGTATATATAAAATAGTTTATGAAGTTAAAGTTGTATCTGCAAAACAGATACTAATTATGCTACTGTAAAGAGAAATTGTCTATCTCCTAGTAATAAGCCATTTCTCATATATTATTAGCAAATTCTTAATAAGTAGAAGCAGCCTACTAAGAAAAAGCAGAATCCTCTTACTGTTGGTAAAAATAATTGCTTGTTTATGGGTTCAGAATCACAAAACTGCAGAGGGACACATCGGGAGAACTGTAGATGTGTGGCTTTAGCAGTATCAGAAGTGACCAGTAAAAAGTATACATTTCCTTGCCCACATAAACGGCAATAAAAATGCCATGTGTTTACAGGCATATGTTATGTTACATTTGTTGTTTTACATCTTACATGACATTAGCATGTAGCATACAAATTATTTTGATAAATACTTGATCACGTGTAGCCCAAAGACAGTATTTGTTGCGTATCATAAAACCTAAGGTAGGCTGATGGCTGCAGAAGGGGATGATAGGAATGGGAGCTATGCAGAGGCCATGCAGTTGCAATAGCACTTCCTAGGCTGCAGCACTGGCTTGTGGTTTGAGTATCTCCCATTCATAGAATCATAGAATCATTTTGGTTGGAAAAGACCCTTGGGATCATCGAGTCCAACCGTCAACCTTACTCTACAAGGTTCTCCCCTACACCATATCCCCCAACACCACATCTAAACGACTCTTAAACACGTCCAGGGATTGTGACTCAACCACCTCCCTGGGCAGCCTATTCCAATGCCTGATCACTTTTTGTGAAAAATTCTTTCCTAATGTTCAGTCTAAACCTACCCTCTTGGAGCTTGAAGCGCTCCCCCCTTTCTAAGACAACATGCCTTTTAGTGCACAGTGAGTGAGAGCAAACAGATAAAGTGTGAAAACTTGTTGTAATATTTAATTGGAGAAAGGTGAAACTCAACTCTTCTACCCATCATAAGGTATCTGGGTTTTCAGTGCATTACAAAAAGTATTTACAAGTTTCTACAGTTTTGGAGGCTTTATCACTTCACAGAAGTCCAATCATTTTACTTGCAAACCAGCAATTATTTTGGTTTCCTTAATTACAGTTGAATTTTTCCCATTATCTTGTGTGTTAAATGTGTTCCTGCTGTCTCCACATCCACTTTCTTGACTCAGGTGAACCTCAAGAGTTAAATAAGTGCTTGCAGTTCTGTCTGTTTTCAAGAAAAATACACACATAACTAAAACTGTCAGAAAGTTTTGAAAATGTAAATACTGTCATTATTACATCTTTAAAGCTTCTGGTTTTGCTGTCAAACTGGCCCTTGCATTGACCACATGAAACAGCAAATATTAGAAACCTGTTCATGGAGATTAGCAACCCAAAAAGGTCATAATTTAGTAACTTTTTTGAGTGTGGAGATGTCTTTCAGTTTGTTAGCTCTGCCTGTTTGACATCATTCCAGTGTATGGAGCAATCTGCTTTCCATCCTCTTTTATTTCTTTTTTCCCAAGTGTGGTAATATGCCAAAACCAGAACTTAAATCTTGTCTTAAATTCAATTTTACTTTAATGTAAAATGAATTGGTAGCATTATATAATTTACACTGCATAGCCTACATTGCTTTGGGCCGTTTTCTTTTTTTTTTTTAACTGAAAAAAGGTGCTATTATGTTTGCTAAGGTAAATCAAAACAGATGTTTCAGACATTGCTTGAGAAAATTAATCTTGAATTAGTAATGTAAATTGCCAATAGAAGGGATCCCGGCTTTGATCAAATGAACGAAAGCAGAAAGATTGCTATTCTGTACTGCAGTCGTTTGCTGCACAAGACACACTGCAGGAACACAATAATTATGGAATTCATTCAGCCTGGTAGCAGTCCTAACCTATTAAATGTATTTGCTTAGATGAAGTAGTAATGCAAATGCATTGTGACTTGTCCCATTAAAAGAGTTTTTTTCTTTCTATGAAACTGCATAACTAATTTTGTTTTTTCAGCTTTCTAAAATAGAAATGATTTGGTTGCAGTTAATGGAATTAAGCTAGAAAAGCAGTAAGCAGAAGCAGGCTGTTTATTTTTAATCTGAAGCAAAGCATATTAGCTGTATTTTGGTTTAGAGATACATTAGTTAAATTTAAAAATGTAAATAGAATAGCAATCTCAAAATGCATACATATATACAACTAATACTGATGAATAAAATGCTGTGTCCACATTAGGTGGTCTTGTGATTTTCTCTAACCAAGAAACAGATAGAACTAAAAATCTAGGTATTAGGGTGGAAAAAGGCAGCTGGTACACAAAAATCTGCTTGGACTGCAGCAGACAACAGTTCCTAGTACAGGTAGCTCACAGGGAGCATTCTTTTTTGCCCAAGATGGGGGTTTTGCTTGGTGAGTTATTTTGTTTGGGGAGGGCTGGCTTGTTTTATTTTATTTTTCAAAACTGAGGCTTGTATTTCCTTCCTGAATTGAAGAAAAATAATTGGGAGTGAAAACTAGAACTAAACACTCTTTTCCTAGTTTTTCTGTTCCTAATTTTTTTCTTCTCAGCTATAAATACACTTCCAGCAGTTTTCAACTAACTCTTCTCAAGTGAATGTATTAGATATAATAGAGAAATAGCTCTAGGACCAGGGATCAGAAGCCACGATTGCTTTCCCAAATGAAGGCTTACCATTAGAATGCCAAGTTCTTGTTTTCTTACGGGCTTTCCTTCTATCCCATTAACCTTGATTTCATGCCTGTGTAGTGATTGCAGAGCACTGCAAAAAGAGATCAGATGGTCTGTTGCCTGTGGTAGTGTAAGAGTTTTGCTGATTGATGGGAAATGTGGCTTTGAATTCCCTGGAGCTGCTGAGAGAGTTTAGCATAGATACTCATGTAATGAGATGTAAGCTAAGCAATTATACAACCGTGTGGATATCATAGACATTAGCTATATTTCCTGTCTCTGGCTGTTCTGTTTTCTGGCTGTTGGGCAGCCTAGACTGGGGCACTAAACTGCCTTCTTAAATCACATAGCTATCCAAGGTTGTTTGCAACTCCATGGCAAACCAAATAGTCATCCTTTGCCCTCATCACACCCCTTCTGTGACTCTTTCCCTGTGACAATAACCTTGTTTGTGTATCAGCTTAGCTAATGCAAATATCAAGCTGCAAAGCATAGGCTTTCAGTTGAGCTACTATATACTCAACTCAACTATATACTCAACAATTTGATTGCTTCCAATATTTCAGGTACTTCATTTATAGGTTAGTTCATATGTCTGTACCCTATTCTGATGTCTGCAGTATTAATGTATCTACCCTTTATTTAAAATTAATATGCATTAAATAAATATAGCTAGCCAAGTCCACCTAATCTAATGCAAGCAAGTCCTTCTGCCCGGATCTGCATTATCCATGCCAAGAGGGAACATCAAGAAGATGATGAAAAAAGATATGGGAGAGTTATTATCAGTTTGGTAATATGCATGTTTCCCTTATAAAGTTGTCCATGAGAATTAAATTTAATTTTATATATGAGCTAGAGGAGGGAGTCATAAAATATTCAGAGTCCCATTATTCTAACCTGATTTCTGTTCTTCTGCCAAGTGTGTTGCTTTGGATATCCTACCTACGTTTGCTACCTGTAGTAGCCCTGAAATAGAAAGACATAGACCAGATACAGGCTTGGTTCTGTGAAGAAAGGAACAGGAGTTTCTTCTTAGCTAAGGCCTCACATACAAAACTGCAGTAGCTGGCCATAATATATTTCCTCTCCTTCCACAAATCCACACTTTGAGGAATGTAATTTATATTTATCCTGTATTTTGAAGACAAGATTCATAGTGAGTAGTTAATAAATCAAAAATAAGGAGAAGCTGTGCCCATAAATAATGAGAAGTAGTATAATATAGAGATTTTGGCTCTCTGAGTTTACATGTAGATTCACTGATTTATCTTCCATTTTGTTTTAGGTGTGGTCCGTTCGTTGTGCCTTGAATCAGCCAGGTGGCATTCCCTGTGCATATCACGGATATCCTCACTAATACCTAGTTAGTCTCTTTATAAAATTGAAGTTACCAATGTTACATCATTGCATCTAGAACACTTCAAAATATTAATGCTACTGTTTACTACTCTGAAGGCTTTTCAAAATAGTAAGATAAATCGTTTTTAGTAGAACTGATTTGTTAGTTTATGCCAAAAGCAAAACCATAATGTGTGTCACAGGGCAAGGGCAAAATGAAGGGCAGATTAAATTCTGCTTACTCTAGCAGAATTCTCTTGCCTGAGTTTTCCCTTAGCAATCATTTTCACAGTGCTGGAAAGTACAAGGAAACAGCAATCTGTCAGGGTGCCTTCCTGACATTCAAAGGGAGATTAACCAGGCACTGAAAACAGTTCAGTTTCATTTGCTAATTTCTTACTATTTGATTAGATTTAGTGTCATTTTTAATGACACTAATGACATATTAAGGGTGAGAGATGATTTATGTCTTATAGCACTAAGTGTAACAAATCGCATTTTGTGATGTATATAATGAAGGGTGCTGTGAGTCATTAATTCTGCAAGTAGCAGTGCAAAAGAATGTCCAGTGTATTTGTTGAAAGATTCATGTGCATTCCCTTTTGCAATCATCTTTCAACTTCCTTTTGGACACATATTCATATCCAGCAAACCAGAGCTCTGCTATCTCAGAATGCATCATGTAGCTGTGTATAAGTCTAGTCTCGATGGCCTTTCACCAAATTGAGAAATTGGAGAATAAAAAAAAAAAAGAAGTGAGGCAGGGGAGGCCATAAGTATTAATTCACCACTACTTCCAATGTATGCAAAGTTTTACCTTCAAAGGTAAAGAACATGAATTATTCTCTAGGTATTCTCTAGAGCACATTCTCTAGTTCAGACCTATCACAGGTTTTTCTCTGTGTGACATGGCTAGGCCAACAGAAGAGCAAAACTACTGTTCTGGTCTATTCACTGTTTCTGTATATTAGAAATATATTCACAGCACTCAGCACCTGCAGTGTTAGCCATAGAAGAAACTGCACATCTGTGTAGCATGTTCTAGAAAACATGGCCTATGGCACATTGCTATATGGCAAATCTAAGAAGCTGTAGCTTTTTTGAGTCATATTGCTGTGCTAATTAAGTAAAATTAAATGCTGACTAATATTAAAAGTTGATCAGAATCTTGGCACCTAAGGATGGAGAGAGAAGCAGGAAAGCGATTTTCTTTTTAGAGATCAGGTTTGATGTCAGCATTTGGATATAAAGGTGAGCATGGAAGGCTTTGTTATAGGTGTTTGCGTAGGTGAAAGTACAAAGCTGAACCAGAGAAGTGTTGTTGGAACTGGTCTGCTAGAATCAAATTTCTAGCACGTAGGATCTAGTTGAACTTCAACATCTCAACATTCATTAAATTCTGTGGCAAAGAGAAGGCCAATTGTGATTCATGGGTGTTGTCACAGAAGATCAAATATCAAAGCACATTAAGGGTTTAGATACAAGTGTATGGATAATATAAAGAAAATAGCTTGCTAAAGTTTAGGTATTTGCAGTATGGTAATTCTACATGTATGCTAAGGTCCTCCTGACCTCCTGTGGATATTTGACAGCTTGAGTTATTCTGAATGTGTAGACCTACAGCTACTCAAGGTGTACGGTAGATCACGTCTATCAGGGAAATGCTGAACTAACTGCATGTGTATTGCCCAGATGGTCAATGTATTCAGAGCTAATCCACTGTAGTTCTGGATGCTTCAGGCTTAATATACACAGGCAGATCAACTGTCCCTTGTGCAATTACACAGATGCAGCTGAATATCTTCAGACTTATTCTGCATGTGGTTTACACACAGTCCATTCACACAAAGTATATTGAGTGTGCTCTGGAGTTACCTGGTTTACAACAATGTATACTACAAAGTATATATGAATATATTTTGCCTGGGAAATTTCAGAAGAAACAGAATGATTCTATTCTCAAATGTTTTGAGTACTTATTTTCCAAAATTTGAAATGTTTTGCCTACTGATACACTGCTCGTAAGCAAGTCACTCAAACATTTGGAGATGATGAAGGAAAAATAATTTTGTTCACCCCAGGAGAGTAGAAAATAATTGAGTAAGAAATCTGTATTGTGTATTCTTATATTTTTTCCTGTGTTGAATAACCGTTGCTATCCTAAAGAAAAAAAAAGTTGATTTGGATCTTGTAGTTAATAAATTAATATTTAATAAATCAGTTGATAGAAATCAGAAGGATATCAGGTAATTAACTGGCCTGGTATCAGTTGTTAACCATTCCCTACACAGATAAATGAGAATAAATTCATTAACTATAATAAAGGAAATATAAACCTTTCTTTTAACCACTGTGATATGATGGATGAAAGTGACTTGGGATTAAAACCATACTGGATTCTGTAGGTATTTGATACTGACTTTTAAATTGGTAGAAGACCTCTATTTGCAATTCTGAAGGCTTATAATCATGGAAATGCATGAAGAAAGGGAAAAAATGTATCTGGAATATCATCCTTTAATCTGTTAAATAGAGGATAAGAAGTACTTAATCTTCATAAAGTCTACTGAAACATTTTTTTAAGTACAGCCTGCATAGATTTACATACATTGAAAGGTATATATCCGGCTAGCTCCTTGTATATTTGAACAGACTTGAGAACATTCTGGGATTAATTATACAAAAATAATGTTCCTTTCAACAGAAAAAAAAAAAAACAGGTATAATTAGAAAAGCCCACAGCATTTGCTGGTTTTAAGCTCAGTATCTAAACACAGCAGCTGAATCAAGTATTTTTGCAATGTTAACTAATGGTTATGAAGTAGCTTGTTTCTGTGCACCTGCAGGCAAATCCTGATGGATTGCCTCCTTGTTCTGCATGCCAGTTCAGGATACTCAGCTGAACTAAAGGTGATCCTGACAGAGCACCCTAGGGTTTCAGACCTCGTCTTTGCTGACTGCTCGCTGGCTGTCCATTTACTTCTTCTTCAAAACATGAGATTGCCCTTGCTCCTGTCCAGCACCTCCCTCCTGCTGTGCCTTGACTCTTCTGGCTTGCCATGCCCTTGCTGGCCACTATGGCAGGGAACACCGAGTGCTGTGTCCTGTGGGATTTTGGACAATGAAGGGAGTTTTCAAAGGAAAAATGGCAAAGGGGAAAACCAGCCTCCTGGATTTCACAAGGAGGAGGAGAGGGAAAGGCAGAGATGGCTGCATAGCCTCATTGGCTGGTGCCTGTGGGGATTATACCTGTGCTGAGAGAGAAGGGACAGAAGAGGTGGTCTTCATTCCTTTCTTTTCCAAATAAGCTGAGCAGAAAATAGAGCCTGACCATCTCTCTTGAGTCTCTGTATCTCCCTGAAGCCCACAGAGCAAGTAGGATCCACCTACAGCTGTGGCTCCCATAGTGTTTGAATAGTGACTTTGTATGAGACGTGTTTCCCAAATTATGGTGCCACATATGGGGATCAGTTTGGAGATCAGTAAGGATTGTAGTGTGGCTGGTAGTTTCTTCTCCTTCTTTCCCAGTATACATGAGGATACTGTGATTGAAACTGTGAGTTTATAACTGTTCAGTAGTTAAGAGACTGAAGAGTCAATTCCAAGAAGTAAACAGACCCATGGAATGGCAAGCTGTGGAATGTCTGGAGGATGTTCTCTATATGGAGGAAGAGAAAAATTTATATCCTTGTTGGTTGAGGTACACTTTCTTATATCCTTTTTCTTCCTAATGGAGAGAAAACAGGATAATTCCAGTTTCTTTTAGGGTTAGGAAGAGAAAGATTCAGAGAACCAGTTTTGGCACGAGTCTGCACTCTGCGTGGGTCAATACTGTGTTTTGGTAGGAGATTAGCTCCTTTTAATTTTTTACAGTGAGAAGTCTGCCACCTTGAATCTTTAGAAGTCATTCCTCTGATTGTGGGTGATGATTCTGTACATCTGGGTGAAATATGTTTTTTAAATTCTTCTGAGAAATCAAGAGAATTTGGGTTATGCAACCCATAAGCACTTTCTTATTTTATCCACTGTATTCCACTACTCAATACATACGTGTGCCTAAGATGTTTGTGCTCATCCTGGCATTAGTGCTCTAGAGGATTTGGGGTTTATTACTTCCTATATTTTAGTGACCTACTCTTTCATTTCCCAGCTATGTTTTTCTTTCTTCTCCCTTTATTGCTCATCTAATTTCTTATTCTCCTTATTGACTTTTCCTTAATAGAAATTTAACCCTATTATATTTGCTTCCCCTCCTGCTCCTTTCCCAGTATTCTGTTCTTCCACCTACTTTTCTATTTTTCTTTGTTTTCATCTCTGCATTTTTATACTGCTAATCTTCCAATCTTGCTACTTTTTTTCTTTCCACATACTTCACTTTCTCCCCTAATTCTTTCTACATTAGTTTATGGTCTCCTCCTGTTACCATTGCTCTACTTTCCTCATCTTTTTCAGCTTCTTTCTATAATTCCTGGGGGGTTTTGTCATGTTTTCATTTGTTTTAATATGTTTTCCCCTAACCAACTCTTGTATTCTTACTTCTCTGTCATTCCATATCTCTAGCCTATTTCTATGAGTACTGACCTGCATTGACCCCTAAGTCTCCTGAAAGGCTGACTGATCATTTTGCAAGGATCCCAGCAATGGATGGGATTGCAAATATATGTTTACATTCAGGAACGAGGGATACATGTGCCATTGTGTGCCCAAATACACATTTCATCTGTATGGCAGATGGCATCAGAAAATTATTCTGATGATCTGGCATGAAAGATGCCAGATCTGTAGTTTTAACTGGACTACCTTGTTTTTTTTATTGGGGGGTGGGTGTGAGTGGAGGGTGTATATTTTTTTAGTTGTAATAGATAAATAAATATGTATATTAGAATACTTCCAGAATTACCAGTTACAGCTATCGAATAAAGAACCATATATATATTAACAGTTAAATTGAAATAAAAATAGGCAATTGGTCTTTTTATTATGAGGAATGACTACTCATACAAATACTTACTTGGAACCAATGCTTTACTATCTCATAATACAGAGAGTTGATTTTGATTTGCTTAGTAGAAATTTTGATTCTACAGTGCATGTTTTCTGATACTCTTGCTGAATTCAGTGGAAATTTCTGCATTAGGGCTGATGGACTGTGCTATTTATAGTTACCAATATAATCCTGATTGATTCCAGAGGAGTGTGAGGTGATTTTAAGATAATTAGAGTTATGAGGAAAGAATGTGTCTGATTGTTCTTAAGTATCATGCTTTTGCTTATTTGGAGTAAACAGAATTGAGAATAAGTAGAATTGAGAAATTATTGCAGTTTATATAACTAGCATAAGAACCACACAAGTGCCTCTTACAAAGGTCAGATCACCAACTAAACTGCTTATTTTATTTTTCTTTACATAATTCTCATTATTGTGTATTTGAACATTCCAACATAGGAAAAATGAAAACATTTAAAAATAAATATTTTATCTTTCTTACTTATTGATTTTAACATGTTTGTTTAAATTTTATTTTCTGCTTTCTTTTAGTATTTTCCTATGCAGAAGAATAAATGGTAATTAAAATGTGCAGGATGAAAAGATGGAGCAGTCAGTGCTTGTACCACCAGGACCAGACAGCTTCCAATACTTCACTAGAGAGTCTCTTGCAGCTATTGAACAACGCATTGCTGCAGAAAAAGCTAAGAATTCTAAACAAGATCGTAAAGACAATGATGATGAAAATGGGCCAAAGCCAAACAGTGATTTGGAGGCAGGAAAAACACTTCCGTTTATATATGGTGACATACCTCCAGGAATGGTGTCTGAGCCCTTGGAAGACATGGACCCATACTACATCAATAAAAAAGTGAGTCCAATATCAGTTCTGTTCATATGCCACCATTTGGAGTGCTTGTTCATTTCATTTCTGTGCAGTCCTATAGCTTGTTACTTTGGTCTAATAATTTGCAGCTATGTGGAAAAATGTCATTCTAGTAATATGGGAACCGTTGAGCTTTGCTAAAAGGACTAGGTGTACAACAAGAGCAAAAAATGTTTGATGCCCATGATACATACATATTCTACCTTCAGCAAGTTAGTAAATAAATATTTTATACCTTGTAGTTTTAAAATGTTGATTTATCTAATGTATGTTTTTAAAACACATTTACCCTTGTGTGCCCTTGGCACACTGGTCCTCCTGCTTTACATAAGGGGAATTTTTCAGTAACATTTTTAGAATTAAATTAATTAAATTGGCAATAAAGGTAACATTAAGAGAGATTGTATAATATAGTTGTACAATGGAGGTACCAGTGTAAAATTCTAGGCTTCTATTCACTGCTCTCTCAATCATTGCAAGGTGCCCACTGTCCTCTGTGGTACAGGACAGAACCCGTCATCCTTAATGGTTACTAACATTTCATCACTTTCTTTTAATTTGCATCAAATTTATTCCTTTGATATAACTAAATATATCAAAATATATATTGATATAACTGAATTTATATCAAAGGAACATTTACATTGAAACTGAAACTTAGTATCATTCTATGTTGTCTTTGATCATAAACAATATATGATACCTGTAAAATGTGTATACATAATATATTACATACCTTGCAAACTTTAAAAATGTGAAGATATCTTGAAATTGAGTACACCAACATGCCACACTTTCTCTGAAATTCTTCAAATTTAAAACTGACAGCATGAACCAGTGCATAGCATGTTTTGTTCTCAGAAATCTGCTTTGATAGCAAATTCTTATGAAATCAATAGAGAAACATACAGGTAAGCAGAAACTATCATAAAGAGAGTGTAAAACTGAATTAAAAGTTTCTGGTAGAACTGGCCTTGAACATCCCTAGAATCCTCTCAGGCTGATTCTGTTGCACAGCCCATATACAGCAGAAATGGTGTATGGTGATAGCTAGCTTGGGGGATACTGTAATTATTAGATACTGGGATTATGAAAACTCTATAAATATAAAGACAGGAGTTATTTTGATTTTCATAAAGTGCTGTGTTCCAAGTGTCTTGGCTTGCTAAATGTCATGTGATTTATGAGTCCTATTTTGACAAGAGAGAAAATACTATGTGAAAGAATAATATTTTTATCTTTGTTATTTGATGCCTCTGAAAGAGCCTTTATCTGCCATCCACAGTGTATGAAGATTTATCTTTAAAACACAGTTCTACTTTTACAAAGATAAAAGATGTGTTTCTATAAAAGCAGAACTTGTAGAATTCTGTACTAATTGTGTCTGTTTATAATACAAATTCATATATTATTATATCCCTACATGCCCACAGTTCATCCTGGACCTTCACAGTCAAATTCGTCTGTCTTGTATGTCTTGAAGTGAAAACACATGCATGATAGGTGTGACCTAAAGGTACACCTCTTGAGCTCTTAGAAATACAAGACCCTTTCAGTCCATTCACAGATGGACCTGAAAACTCACTACCTCAGCCAGGTCTGACTACAGAGTTGCAAGAAATGGAGTGAAACCATCCGAACATATTCACCCAAGTTTCTGTAGTATTTGAAACGAGGAATCTTTTTATTTGCACTCTAAATAACTTTTATGGGCAAGTCACGTACCCACTGGGATTCTCTTCTTTGTGCTGAAGTCCACACATCCTCTCTATGCATGTGCTTTAGCCTCCTACGGGACAGAAATAGAAACAGCCCTGTCAGTCAATGACAAGACAAAAAAATTCTCACGCGCTATAATTCTCTCAATTTTTTCTTCCTTCCATAAAAGGAAAATAGGCTTTCCTAATAGAAATCCCAACATTTATTTCAATTTTACATCAGTAATTTGATTTTAAAATATCTAAATTCATAGATTTCCTTATCTAGCTGTCTATGAATTCTAGAAAGGCTTTTATCTTGTTTCACTTGTCTTTTGAGAGCATCGGTAGCAGTTGGTGCTCCAGCACCTCTCAGAAGGAGAAGCAGTTTGAGAATAGGGTAAAGCAGAAAGGAACATCTGCAGGAAGAAACAAAGACCAGTACTGCTCAGTGCATTCACTCCTATGCCATTTAACGTTTTAGCTTTCTCTTTACCCCTCTCTGAATTCCACCTTGTAAAGCCAAGGAGTCAATTGGCACACTCTATCACAATGCAATGATCTGACAACTGCTGCATGAGAGATTTTGTATTTCTGCCTGGGGAAGCATCTATCTGAAATTATCTAATGAAAAACACTAGAATGAAGGAAAATACATATTTGCATGGAAGGATTAGGACAAGTGTATGGATTACCAGATGCCACTATTGCTTCAGACCTCTATTAAGATCTCTGAATAAACTATACCTGGTTTATTGACAGAAACTGTATCAGTTTGGCTTCCAAAATTTCAAACAGGCAATTAAAAAAAGTTACCTACAGCACTGATCAAATGATACCAATGAACACATGGTCAGTGTTTATTCAGGAAACCACTTGCAGAGGGCTTTTTTCCTGTTTTTTTCCTATTTTTGTAGCAAGATTGAACAAGTTCACTGTGAAGTTTAACATCCTAAATGGTTGCAATGCTCTTTCTTTTTTTTTTTTTTTTTAATCCAAAATTGAGTAGAAATGAACTTGGACTTAATTTCTTTTTTCATTCTGCTTCTGTGTAAGTGCAAATCTGTGTGTTCCCAGTACAACAGTGACTGCCTGTTCATGCTCAAGCTGCCATCAAAAGGATCAAGGAGGTTCACATCACTGTCTATAGAGAAAGGATCAGCTGGAACCCCCTAAGATCCTGACCTGCAGGCATGCATCAAAATCTGGTCCACTTGGTTTCATACTTTAAGGGCTGGCTATTTTCTCTTGAACCTAGGCTGATGCATTAAAGAGGAGGGAAAGAATAGGTGGAACTAAATTGGTCTTACTTCAGTTTCCTCCTTGCTGTAATACAGATATAGCATTTTTGATTGTCACTCCATGCCCTGCCTCTTGCCAGAAGGATGTTGAATGATGTCTGTCAGGGAAGGTGCCTACATTTGTCCTGGCACTTGATAATATCAGTCCCTAATCTGATCAAAACACTACCTCCTGAGATTCCCAGTCTTCTCTTAGATTGCAGAAACAAAAAGATTCTATAAAGTTGCTTTACTGAGCTTCATTACATCAGAAAAGGGCAATGTACTTAGATAATTTTGATAACTGTAAATGAAAGATTTTTTAACTGAAAAATTCTAACAAAGTAAAAAATTAAGGTCTTACTAGAGCAAAAGAAAAAAAAAAATGAATGCCAACTTCCAATACGCCATGAGTCTCTTGTTCTAGCTTCCTGTGGGGCTTTTCCCAAGAAGCTAAGGACCCAGCTAAACAGTATGTCACCTCTTGCTTCTCAGAAGGTCCTCTGAGGTTTTAGATAGTGTTTATTTAACTGTAGGAAGTGGAAATGCAAAGTAGCAGATGGTCTGCAAAATGTAGCCTTCAGGAAACTACATTTAAAACTAAGTTGGAGAAAGGAGAGGAGAAATAAGGTTTTGGGAACTCTTTGTCCCACAAGGTTCTCGGACACTATGTCTTTGTTCAATGTGGACACTTCATCCCTCTTAGCTGCATCTTCTCAAAATAGTTCTCCTTCTTTGCCCTGCTAAGAATGTAATTTCTGGGTTTAAATCAAATATGGCAGAAGTTACAGAATTGAGATCCAAGTTACAGATACAAAAGTGGCAAATCAGAGACTTCTCTTTAGGGATTTCTTTGAATTTATATTCACAGTTAATACTTTGAGTGTGAGCAGTTTTCCTGCCTTTACAAAATGATTAAAGCACTTTATAAAACCTAAGCCCTGAAAAGTATACATAATCCTTCGTATACGAACCGTAATCTTACAATTTGTTGAAAATTTATTTAGCTTTTCTCAGTGTATGTCTACTTTGTCCTGGCAGCTTTGGGTACAATACTTCATGTTCATCCACACAGCCCACGCATTGGCTTGCATCTAGGTTGAGACTGGAGTGAAATATAGCAGGCTTACTGGGGAGGGAAGCTTATGCAGGGGTGGTATATCAGCTGTTATCTGTATTTTTTCATGAAAATTCTTCTTCAGAGATAAGATACAATTTTAGTTGATGTTCAAGGCTAGAAGTCGCAGGACTAACAAAGTCATTCTTGAAGGCCTCAGTCACAAAGATGCTTTGAGTGAAAAATCGAAACTGAGGTAGGGAATGTATGTCTTGTTGGTGCTGCTTTTGCAGGGCAGCAGAAAGTAGAACAGCTAAAATAGCAGCAGCTTCCAACTGAAACTGGAGCTGTGCCAGCATGCTGTTATTTTCCATAAGGCATGTTAGAAAAGAGATGTATGTTTAATATGCTTGTGTTCAAAGATTTTTAAAGAAATGTAGGTTGACTAAATGTAGGTGGTGTAGGCTTAGATACAAAGTTAGTAGGTAGTGTGATTTTTAATGTATTTTGTCAACTGCCTCATAGCTACAAAAGCCAACAGTGTGAGCTGGAGGCTTCTTAGCTGTGAGAGTCCTGGGGGCTGGGGACAGACCTGGTAGGAGAAACTCACCTTTCCCCTTGGGATGTGAGGCTTTGTAACATTGTGCCAAAAAATCATTCATCTGCTTGGTTGCTTTAGTATTTAAAATGAAAGCCTCATTTAAGGTCAGGTCATCTACAGATACGCTTTGAAGGCTGTTGTTATCTGTTATCTGTAATCCATAAATGGAAGTGTAATTTGGAAACATTAGCCCAGGCTTTATCCCTCTGTCCTGTTTCATACACAGTTTCTCCGTTTCTGTGCAGAAGTGGGGAAATCAAATGCATATCTCATACTATTCCTACGTATCTTGAGTTTGTACTCAAGGCAATATTAAGTGAGATATTATTGTTCCTTAGTCTCAGGGGTTTGGTCTGTATAGGAAAGTGTGCTGTACAGAGCTATGATGGAGAGACACCTCAGAAGAATCCAGCAAGTGAGTTGGGATGGGGACAGTTTTTCCTCAGGGCTTAATCCCTGCTTCTCCTCTGCCTTCAGTACTCAATATCTGTTACAGACTGGTGGAAACCCTCATCTCCACGACTCTCTCCACCTCCTGGGTTCTCCTAGAGATATGTATCTGTACTCCATGGTCTGTACATACTAAGCTTCCCAAATTTAAGCAGACTGAAGAATTGTCCTTCTTGAACCTCCTCAGAATATTTTCTGACATCCTTCCCAGAAATAGCCTTGTAGTCCACTTGCTTACAGTCTTGAAGTGATGCTCGATGTCATGGACACCAGAAGAGACAGACATAACCTTTCTCACACTTCCACTGGCTTTCTAGTTCACGGCTCCCATTGTCAGCAGCACAATGAAAAACAAGGAGGTTTTATGGCTTTAATATAGCTTCTTAACAAAATGCATAACTCTGACAAAGCCAAAAAAAGCAATTTTGGACATTTCTCTTGGGCAGATTCTTCAATATGTTTAATTCAGTTTGAATTCAGGCTAAAATCGTTGCATCATCCCTTCCATTGCGTGCAGCTTTCTGCTGTGTTACTAAGCCTTCCTTCTGCAATGTTTTTCATTCTCTCCTGATTGATCTGGCTGTTGAAGAGTCCCTTAGTGCCACAAAGAAACCTGACAGTCCACATTTCCTGTGCTGGAGTTTTAGCTTGCAGTGGAAGCAAAGCAATGTTTGTAGGCTGTGCTTGTACCATTTGTATTTGGCTCATGGATTTATTTGAGACAAATAGACAAGCTTTCAGCCTGTAGAGTCTTCTACTATTCTCTGAAGTAAGGCTTGCATACATTCAAGTTTCTCTGAATTTGATAGGCTTTTTAGCTGTTAAAATTTAAATTTAAATTTAAAAGTTCTTGGATAGGAACTGAGAAAGTTTCACACCTGCAAACCCCAATTGTGCAGGGAGGTCATCTGGGATGCATTTCTTGCTCTCCTCTGGTAAGGTGTATTCAGATGCCCACAGTCCTCAGAGATTTACCTAACTGGCTATATGTGTTATTGCTATTTTTTTCTCTCCTCAGCACAAAGACCAAGAAACAGACTGGAATAAAAAACAGTGAACAAATAGGTAGTCTATTAAATCAGTTTCTGTAAGGATTTCTCTTTCCTGTGGATGTTAACGATGCATTAGTAAGGTTTCCCTGCTTATGGTATCTCAAACTGGGAGAGAGTTTTCTATGGTAAAGCATAAATAAAATTATAATTATACTTAATAATTTCTGCACCTTTTTTTACAAGAAACACATCATGTAAATTTATCATATTACTCTATTGAGGTTGTTTAATGAAGAAGTATTATAAAAACATTTATGAATTGAATGTTCCATATTTAGAATTACATTTTCACATGTCAGGTACATCAGGTAAGTACTGCAAATAAGTTTTATTTAAAATATGGGTCATGGTTTTTGTGTATTAACTATTCAAAAAGTTACAATTTTGGTTATTATTCACTAGGAGCAGCTTTAAAATTAGCATCTACAGTGAATACACACTTACAAAATGTCTTTTTTTTTCTCTTTTTCAGACCTTTATAGTATTGAATAAAGGGAAGGCAATCTTCCGATTCAGTGCCACCTCTGCCCTGTACATTTTAACTCCCTTCAATCCTCTTAGAAAAATAGCTATTAAAATTTTGGTACATTCATATCCTTTTTCAATGGTGGTTCAAAACATTACACACTGAAATTAAGAAAACTCGTAACTTTTTCTATTTCATTGTAAATAAAGGTTTTCCTTTCATAAAGGCTGTTAATTTTATTTTTATTTTACAGTGAAAGACTTATGGTAAGGTTTAATAAATACTAGAAAATATGTATATATCATAGTTACATTTTAGCTATTGTCTTGAAGTTCAATACGTCTGCTGTACAAATCTGCAAATGGATTTACGAACCCATCTTGATCAATTTTTCAGAAAAGTTTATACAGTTTTATTTTAACATTGAAATTTTTTACATCGCAGATTATTTTTTGCACTATGGAACCTATTAATAAAATAATTACATCTTTAAAAAAAAAATAAAATATGTAATTTGTGCTCACAAATTCCAGAAGACCTCTCAGTTTTGCAAGCAGTTAGGCAGATATGCAACTGCTCAGATGCAGCTAACTCAGAGGTGTTTTTATATTGCCTTTTTGGGTCCTTCTGACACCACCCTCAAGACCAGCTTTATAGTTAGTTGCAGCAGTGTGCCTGGAAGCCTGGTTCACGTATGCTGAATCTCACATTCCCAAACCTGCCCAGTTGCACCATAGGCCTCTGCCAAATTTAGTAAGTTGCCAGAAAGCATAGGCAGCAGTCCTGCAGGCAGCTTGCAAAGCATCTGTACTTGCAGATGATGGACAGATTGGGGGACCATGACTGATGGATAAAGTGTTAGACTGGCATGTGGGATTGGTGCCCGATGCCTATAGCAGGTTGATGGGAATTTCTACCGGGTGAGGTTTTGGTGCCCTTTTCTGGCAAAACCCCAGAACTGGGAAAAGTAGTCACCAAATGAAAACTTCAGCGTGACAGTAAGACTTTTAAAATTGAAGAGTTAGTCAACGGCAGAAGCTTTATTATTAGCGACCATTGGCAGAATTTTCTAGTTCTTTGGGAAAAGGAAGAAACAAGGCTGATTGCTGTTGATTCATAAGACCTTTTCCTCTGAGCTCCCTGGAAGTTAAATCATGGAGAGAATGGGAGGAAGGTGCCTGGAGAGGAGTCGGGGAGCATGTGGGGACAATAGCTAAGTGACAGGAGCCTACAGACAGAGTGGTGGTGATGGCAAGGAAACTCAGATACTGTCAGATTGGAGCCCCTAATGAATGCTCATCCATTCAAGTTAGAGACTCTGATTTACAATACCTTCCAACCCTGCATCTGTGCTAGTTGTGGGTAATGTTTTTACTGGTGTACTAATTGCTGAGTTTGGGTTTGGTTTTAAGTTCCTCCTAACTGTGTTCAAAGAGTATCCCGCTGGTCCTGATGGCAGTCAGAACAAAAGTAATTCTAATAAGCAATATGCAATTCCAATATTTTTTCTTCTATTAACTGACTGTGTGTTCATGTAATTTAGCTCTATTATAGGAGGTGGTTTCCTCTCACTATATGGACTGATTTCTTATACAAAAAAACAACTATGGGATGGGCTATTTTCATCTTAGAGGTAGACATAGAGTGTTTTCATTTTTTTATCTTAAACATAAGAATAGATGCACAGGTTCTTTTCTTTTCTTTTTTTTTTTTTCCTTTTTTCTTTATGCAGTATAGTATGAACCCTGCAAATATGAATGTGTTTAACTAAGAACCACGTAGTATGTTCTGTAATGCAATTTAGATTTCAGTTGCTTATAAAACGTTAGCCACCTGTAAGGAATAGATTAGGGAGTAAAGTTGCTTATTATTTTTAATAATATTGTGTCTTTTATTGATTAGCTCTACTGCCCTCATGTTTTGAGCTGGGTGTTTGGCATTTTGGCCTTTGTAACAGAACTGTGCCTTTCATTTTAGTGTGAAAGATGTGTTTAGAGCACGATGAAATTAGCATGTTAGTTGGAAAACTTCATTTGTACATCCTCCAAATTCTCTGAACAGGGTGCTCTGAGCACATCTGCCCAGACACGAGATCAGATGTTGCTCTTCCTGCGAAGAAACAGAGTGTCTCTTCCCAGTGCTCAGAAACTTTCCCTGCAATTATTCTTTCTCATTGCCAGTACTTAATGTAATACCAGATACAGGAACTGGTAATAGCATAAATTTCTCTCTCTCTCATGCTCTGCTGACTCACCTCCTAGTGTTCTGCTTTGCTTTTTTTTTTTTTGCTTTTTTTTTTTTCTTTTCCTCTTTGCCTGCCTGAGTCAGGTTGAGGTAGAGTGTGGAACCAAGAGGGCAACAGAAGAGTGATGGGAGATGGCCAGGCTTTGGCAATTAATAGGAAAGGATGAAAACATAAGAATAGGTGGAGGGCTGAGCAGACAAATAAAAAAAAGGGGGAGGTGGCAGGGACTGGAGCTGGAGCTGCAGAGTGCAAGGAGTTACTCAGTGTGGCCTGACTGCCAGCAGATATCTCTGAAACTAATTGGCAACATTTGTTTTTTCTAATCTTCATCTTCCACCAAGTCCACACAGGTGATAAGAGACTTCAGCTGCTTCAGTAATTGATTATCTTGAGGCTGAAAATTGCCTCTAACCGTACTGCTTGCCTATATGGGAAGAGCATAAAAAAGACATTTCCATTAAGAAGTCATCATATATCAGAAGTGTTTGTGTATAGTTGGATATATAGAATATGCAACATAAAAGAGTACATTAAGGGAACACTGAAGTTGCAAATCAGAGACTCAAAATGTGGGAGAAGAAGTAAGAGAGGCCCAGGCATTGAGCGTGTCAGTTATATTTGAGATTCCCAAATGAGAAAGCATGGCCAGAGTTTAGACTTCAAAGTCTGTTAGCCCTACTGAGCACCTGTTCCTCTCAAGAGTGAACAGCCCTTTGGCTATGCAGGTCACAGATACAGTGAGTTACGTACAGAGAGAGCAATGTGCAAGGATCTACCTGTGGCCTTTATTATGAATGATTCTTAGCTCTAAACACACTATACAACGTATGGGGGTAAAACCTCAGCTCTCCTAAAAGGTCATTTCACTTTGTTTTATGAGACTACTGAAGCTGCAGCCAGGCACCTCCAAGTTTTTCAACTACCAAAATGGATTTTCATTATTTAAAGGAATTTCCCAATTATATTAAGTCAGATTCTTTAGACACAGAATCATAGAATGGTCCGGGCCAGAAGGGACCTCCACAGGTCATCTAGTCCAACCTCCCCACAGTCAGCAGGGATAACCCCCAGTAGACCAGGTGGCCCAGGGCCTCGTCAAGCCTCATAATCATTTATTCTAAGCCACTGAACAACAAATTTAACTGTACAAAGCTTGTATGGCAACATGATATTCAAAATGAGTAAAGTAACTTAGTGAAAGATACCACAATATTCACTGCTTGGTCAGGCATTTAGACAAAGGTCAGGGACCTACCTATAGGAATCAGGCAGCTAAATCCTTCCCTGCGACTTGAATGTTTACTTGAAAAGATATGCTCAAGTTTGAATTGTTTGGCAGTTGTCAGTGATGATCTTAATGTTTGCACAAATGTTCTGCAAAGTTTATGCTGAGATGTTACTTCTATTTCTCCTTCACCAAGAGTGAATGGTTGGGTTTGGGGTGGTTTTTTTTGTCCATGGCATAAAAATGTTCTCCAAACAACAAAATGCCTTATTTTTGATAGAAAAAATAGAAGCCAAATGAAAAATAAATTAAAAATCCTGAATCCTGGGATCTTATATGCAAGTTTCTCTGTAAATGCCCTTCTTTACTTTAACCTGGCTTCTTTTCCACTTATGTAGATGCAACTATTTTTAAGGAACACGTCATTTAGAGAGATGACTAGAGGAAAAACTAGAGTTGAGGTAACCGCTTGGTGTAAAAGTGTAATGGTTCTTATTTTTTGCTGCCATCATGTGGCCATTTTGAGTCAGGTTTTGGTCTAGTTTTGTTACTTCCATATTCCCAAATGTTTCAATAATCGAGTTTACTTTATTACAATGAAAAGGGAAGGACCACAATGTTTGTAGAGCCAGTGTAAACTAACACCATCACATTGGGTATAATGAAGCTCCAGTGAACTGTCCCACCTCCCTACCATAAACCCCTTTGAGCTGTTAGTCTGAGTTTCATAGTCCCAGGGTACCTAATTGTTCCTTGCTGGAACTCAAAAGTAATTTTCATTCTAATCTTCACCAGTTTTCCATGCTTTTCAAGCACTTGACCACAAGGTACTATTGAGCCATTTTCAAACTATAGCACGGGTAGAACAAGAGATTCTTCTTTTGCTGCTAACATGTTTTGAGAGAGCCCTAAAATAATATTGGAAAATTATTCACCTTAATTTTTGAGCTCTTTGTGGAGTTTTATTTCACTAACTGAAGGATGTACCGCTAAGTGAGTGATAGGGGAACACAGAATGCAGTCACTTCAGCAATTAAAGTATTCTGTGTTTTGTTCTGTGTTTTTGACAGACTGGCTGTGCTGAGGTGGTGTGTGCTTTCAACTCTCAATAAAATAAAATAAATAGGTAAATAGGATATTTTTTTTTACCTTGTGTATGCCAGCTGTTGATTTTAGTACCAAAATTGTAGAAGTGAAGGACTAACACTTATTCAGTCATGTCAGGTACTTAAGTAAAACAGTATTCTCTGCACATTATTTTGGTTTTGGCTGTTTCTCAGCACACGTTACTCCTAGACATGCGAGAGCCATCTCCTTCGCCTTTCAGTACCAGCTGAAAACAAAACATGAGGACATAACATCGGAACATGAACAAATCAAGTACAATATTAAAGTTTAATGTTCTAAAGTTAAAACTACCAGGTTAAGCAAAATATATGTGCAATGTTCACCAAAGTCTAAAAGATTTGTGTAAGTGGCAATATTTTAGTGTACTTAAGATATATGGCTGATGTGATATTGTATCAATTACTATTGTGTTTTCCTTACCTATATCTACATTATTCAGCATGCTTATCATGTGCACTATTTTGACCAACTGTGTATTTATGACCATGAGTAACCCTCCGGACTGGACAAAGAATGTAGAGTAAGTTGCGTATGTTAATTAAAGATATCCTTGACTGTTCTTCTGGGAGTCAGCATGCCAGTAACTGCAGTCATGTGTGCTGGCTGGAACTATCATGAGACACTACCACTATTTCCTCTCTAAAATATATAGACATGTTGAATAATTATTTAAGTCTCCTTCTAGTAGAATGATTTGGTAGAAAAAGGTGAAAGTTGTTTACAGATAGTATTCTACTGAGATTCCACTAGTTGTTTTTCATCTTCATGGTTTAGCATCTACCCAGTGTTTTTACTCCTCCTTTACGTCACTGCATTAATAGCAGAACCATGGCCATCTATTTGTACACGTCAGTTAGGGACAGCATATAAGCAAAAGTACTTCTAAAGTGAGAATTTAGTACATGCTTGCAGTCTTCCCATTTCAGAGTTAATAATAGATGTTTTAGATGTTGATGAATTCAGACAGTATGCAATTTCTTATGCTCACAAGTTTCTTGGTTAACAGTAACAGATCTAGTGTTGCATACTTTCAAACTGTGTCACCAATAAATTTGCAGTATATGTCACGTATTCAATAGATTTATTTATTTTGATTTGTGTACAAGATGAGGACTGCTGTACTTCAACAGCATGTCACAATTAATGCATGTAAATATACAAGTATATACGATGACTATCGTGCATTTTAGAAGAAATTGCTTATTTACTATATTTCTTTTCCAGTTTTGAAATAAAAAACTCTACCATTTGATCATCAGGTTTTTACCAGAATACTAATGTAAAATGTTGCTACTTATTTTAATTAAATTTTCCTATATCTTCCAGATATACGTTCACTGGAATTTACACATTTGAGTCACTCATAAAAATCATTGCAAGAGGCTTTTGCTTAGAAGATTTTACTTTTCTTCGAGATCCATGGAACTGGCTTGATTTCACTGTTATTACCTTCGCGTAAGTTTTTGTTTTTTGCTTTTTCTTTGAAAGTGAAGGGCAAAAAGGGCATGAAATTAGTATCAATACATATCAATTTTGTTAAATATAAATTCTTGTATGGATTTACTTTTGTCTAAAATGATTTTCACATTCTAATATGCATATTTTGATGTAAACATAAATACTGCAGAAGCCATTAGTACAGCTAGTATTAGAGAGGCTAATTTCATGTCCTGCATTTTTTTCTCTGAGCAGAAAAGGAGCATCCCTTTGACTTCATTCTCCAAACTTACCAATCTAGTCTAGATAAATTTTAGGCTTTCAAAGTTAAATCACTGCGATTCCCTTCAGAGACATTTAATTTAACTGAAGGCTCTGAAAGCATATTAATGCAAGGCAAACTGCAGTGAAAGGTAAACCTCTGACTGTTGCTATTTAATTTTTTTGCTAAAAACGCCAAAGCGGTCTTGATGAAAGACCCAAGTAAGTAGCATAAACTTTGCCTAAATTCTGAATAATTGTGATTTAATCCTACAGGTATGTAACAGAATTTGTAAACCTAGGCAATGTTTCAGCTCTTCGAACTTTCAGAGTATTGAGAGCTTTGA
>JAOTQQ010000084.1:0-30041 GCA_026546715.1 Gallinago undulata | reverse complement strand
AAACTAAACTCACAAAGCAAGATATTAAAAAGGAGTCGCTGGTGTTGGGTTTTTTGGGGTGGTTTGGGTTTTTTTTTGTTTGTTTTTGTTCTTTTTTGTTGGGAGTTGGAATCTTTTTTGTGTTTTTGTTTTTCTTCATAGAAAACTCCTCTGGCTTTGGCCCAGGATACTGTCCTGGTCCTTGATTGTTGCTGCGGTCAGAGAGGGAGGGAGCCCAGTGAACGTCGATAACCTCACAGGCAGTAGGATTTTCAGTAATATCTTTTTGGCAACACAGTCAGACAAAATTGGAGACAGAAACAAACATGGAAACGGCTTCAAAAACTATCCCAGCAAAGTGAAAGCAACATTTCTCTGTAGCATTGACGAAAAATGATCATAGGATCAGAGAATGGTCTAGGATGGAAGGAACCTTTCAGATCATTAAGTCCAACCATCAACCCAATGCTACCAAAGTCACCACTAACCCATGTCCCTCAGCACCACATCTGCCCGGCTTTTAAATCCCTCCAGGGATGGTGACTCCACCACTGCCCTGAGCAGCCTCTTCCAAGGCTTCACAACCCTTTCCATTAAGATATTTTTTCCTCATATCCATCCTAAACCTCCCCTGGTGCAACTTGAGGCCTCTTGCCCCATCGCCCATTCCTTGGGAGAAGAGACCGACTCCCCCCTGGCTACACCCTCCTTTCAGGGAGTTGGAGAGAGCGAGAAGGTCTCCCCTCAGCCTCTTTTTCTCCAGGCTGAACAGCCCTAGCTCCCTCAGATGCTCCTCACAAGACTTGTGCTTCAGACCCCTCTGTCGACCTTCTCTGGACACTCTCCAGCCCCTCAATGTCTTTCTTGTCGTGAGGAGCCCCAAACCAGACACAGCACCCAAGGCGGGGCCTTGATCAAACTAGTCCACTGAAGAACACTACCAGGAACAAACCTACACCTCAGAGAAACCAAAGATGAAGAGGATGGAAATAAGAAAATTTTTAAAAGTTGAGTAGAAAGATACAGTTTTTCGGAACATAAAATCACAGGATGATTTAGGCTGGAAGGTACCTCAGGAGGTTTTTGGCTCAACCTCCCACTCCAAGTTTCATCCAGCTTCATCAGAGTTTCACCCAGCTGAGTTGTGGAAACCTCCAAGGATGGAGATAACACAACCTCCCTGGGCATCCAGCTCCACTGCTTGACTGTCCTCATGGTCAGAAATATTTCCACAGGATTCTAGAACCTCTTCTTTTCTTTTCAAACTAATTCTAATTTATGAAAATTCCCCTTCAACAGGATTAAGGGAAAAGGAAGAGAAAGAACAAAGAAGTTTTCAGTAGTTTTCAAGAAGAAAAATGACATGTAGTGACACCGATATGTGGTCTTAGAATCTAATATTCATTCCTCCCTCTACCCTCAACAGATTTTTAAAGTCAGGTGCACAAGATAGTTGGGGAAATGATTTTAAGATGTGTACATGCTCGAAGAGGAGGTATTTTGAGTTATAGAATCATAGAATGGTCTAGGTTGGAAGGGACCTTTCAGATCATTGCTATTTACTGGAGGGTGGCAGCCAGAAGTTTTTAAATAGCTCCTAGAATACTGCAGAACACTCTCTGGATTTACCCTGATAACCTTGCCCTTAAACTATTTTCAGTTCATTGTGCACTCGGAGAATTGCAAGGATTTGTTACCACTAATTTATGCACACCTTGATTAACCTCCCTTCTAGAGAGACCTTTTAAAGCCCAATTAACAGAACAGGGGCTGCCAGCAAGAATTCCTCTCATCAAAAGAGATCAAGTATTATTTTGATGGGTTCTTTTACGTAGATAGATACATTTTGGGTTTTGTATATGCATATATAAATGATATTTTATACAATCATAGCATTTCTTTATAAAAATAAATATATATCATAACACTTAGAACAGTGGGATAACTTCCTCTTCTATGCTACCTGCTGTACCAAGGACAAGAAAGTCCCCAAGCATAAATTCTCTCACTTGAAAACTGGTCCACCAGAACCCAGATGAAACAAATGGCAGGAGAAGGCCCCCCTCTTCCTCCTGGAATGGCCTTCACGAGGGGTGTCACCTCCCAAACCTCTCTGTGGAACACACTTCGCGAAAACCCAACGTTCAGACGCTTCTTGCTGCCAGTTTTTCAACGCGTCTCTGCTCAATGTATGCAAGCAGCAAGTTTCAGAACCTTGAAACTCTGCCAGATCTTGTAAACTTTAAGAGGGGTTGCAAATGGCACATCTTTGTCCACAGTTTTCATTCCCCTAAGCCCACCCCCTCCCTCCCAAATCTCAAGAGCCCGTTCCAAGGCATGAAGGCTCTAAAACTCCTTAAGAAAACAGATGTAAGAATTCAGCGTTGGTTAAACAACATTTTTCCCTAACCTCATTCTCAGAAACAGAAGAACTGGTTTCAATTAAAGTAGTGGCAAAAAAAAAATTAAAAAAAAAAAAGTCAATCTAAGGAAGATACTCAGCATGAAAAGTTTCATCGCAAACAACTGAAGTTCGGGAAAAAAAAAAATTATGAGCAATTGAAAACTGGATTTTGCTACGGAAAGTGCTACATAAGCTTATCTGCAGGCATCAATACCAGCTCCAGCCACATGAACCTTATTAAAATGGTAGTTTTAATGATAAAGCATTGAGAAAAACGGCAGCCCTGAAGAAGGAAGTCGTAACCCTAGAAGAATCCTACCAGGGCATAACTTTTCATGATCTTGACTAACAGAAAATGATGACTCTTTAGATGAGAGAAGGGGAGAGGGAGCGTCTCCCTCATGTTCCTGTGGGGCATAAATTACTGCCAACGCCGATGAGCTGTTTTGTGTTAACATCTGCCCTTTGGCTTTGATTTCTCAACCAAAATCAGCTCCAGAGGCATCGGATAGTAACAAGTCTTTTCTCAGTGGTGCCCAGGGACAGGACAAGAGGAAATGGGCACAAACTTGACCATAGGAAGTTCCATCTCAACATGAGGAGGAACTTCTCTCCCATGAGGGTGGCAGAGCCCTGGCAGAGGCTGCCCAGAGAGGTGGTGGAGTCTCCTTCTCTGGAGACATTCCAACCCCACCTGAACACGTTCCTGTGCAACCTGCTCTGTGTGGCCCTGCTCTTCCAGGGGACTGGACTAGATGTTCTCCAGAGGTCCCTTCCAACCCCATATAATTCTGTGATTCTGTGGTTGGAATGGACCTCTGGAGATCATCTATTCAGAGGGAGAAGAAGGCTGACTAAGCATTACTGTATACACACGTTTTTATAAAGTTTTTTTTCCCCAACAAAAATTGATAGTTGACATCGAAATTACATAGAAACATGTGCTAACACTCATCAACTTTACCATTAAAGACTAAAATGACTTAGAATGTATTAAGAAAGTTTTGGTGCCAGTTCTTTTGCCCATTGTTATTAACCCACCTTATGGCATGAATTACTTAAAGATTTGCATTTTATTCCAAGAAAAGAAGTTAGGTGTAGAGATGCTTTATTTTGTCTCTAGCCCGCATGGTCTGTTCCAAAACGTTTCCTCTTCAGTACCCAAAAAAAAAAATAATGTTTTACCGCGGGTAAAGGGATTCCTTTAGGCTTTTCCTGCTCCTAACAATTTTGCAATAGCGCCAAAGCCATAAAGAACGAAGTGTTTGCTTTCTGGGAGCTCTATTAGGAAATACTGAGGATGACCTGATGCCTTCTCTGAGGGCACCTACGGTTTGTGGCCATGCTTGAGAAGAAGAAATTAATATAACATTTTATATAACCTACAATGCCATTCTCATGCAGTACGAGACCAAAAAAAGGCAACTTGAGAAGCAGGACTGCCCTCGAGTGTGACACCCAGCACCATTGCCTCCAGGGCCGCTACACTTTCGAAAAATCCCTCAGGTTTTCATGGTGCAATCTTCTGCCAAAATTATTTGGCAAGTCCTACCTGCCCAAGCAAGCCCTATGGTGTATACGAGTTTTTTCGGCGTTCAACATCAGCAGCTGCCACTTCTGCAGAATAATCCTTTTTAGGCTACCTGTTTTTGAGTAGATAGTTCGAATATTGTAGTATTTTTCATAACAACATTTCCGCTGTGCCAACATTCCACCCACATTCACACAATTCAGCTAAATTTATGCCAAGCTGTTCGGTACATACAATGTCTTGCAAGTTACAGCTCGAGCTGACAGCAGGACCCTATGAATGTCCCTTGCACAGGGCTGGCACCAGTGAGACTGGTCCATAGATCTCGGTAGCCTGGACACCCAGGGTCGATGGCCTTCCCACTGCCTGGACACCCAACTGAGCTCCCCTTCCTGCTCTTCTCCTGCTCGGCTGCTCTCTTTCCTCCGACAGGATGGTCTAGGTTGGAATGGATCCTTCCGATCATCGAGTCCGACCATCAACCCAACACTGCCAAGTCCACTCCTAATCCAGGTCTGTCAGCACCACGTCTGCCCAGATTTTAAATACTTCCAGAGAAGGAGACTCCACCGCTTCTTTGGGCAGCCTCTGCCAGGGCTCCACCACCCTCACAGGAAAGAGGTTTCTCCTTTAGTTGGAAGTTCTTATGGTCAAGTTTGAGCCCATTCCCTCTTGACCTGTCCCTGGGCAACACTGAAAAAAGACTGGCCCCATTCTCCTGACACCCACCCTTAACATATTTATGACATTGATCAGATCGCCCCCTCAGTCTTCTCAAAACTCAAAAGACCCAAGTCCCTCAGCCCTTCATCAGCAGAGAGATGCTCCAGGCCCCTCAGCATCTTTGTAGCCCTCTGCTGTCCCCTCTCCAGCAGTTCCCTGTCCTTCTGGAACTGGGAAGCCCACAGCTGGTCCCAATGCTCCAGATGGGGCCTTCCCAGGGCAGAGCAGAGGGGGAGGATGACCTCCCTCCAACTGCTGGTCACACTCTTCCTGATGCCCACCAAGCTTCCACTGGTCTTCTTGGCCACAAGGGCACATTGCTGGCTCATGGGCATCCTTTTGACCACCAGCACTCCCTGGTCTTTCTCCTCAGAGCTGCTCTCCAGCAGGTCAGCCCCAACCTGTCCTGGTGCAGGGGATTATCTCTCCCTAGGTTCAGCACCCTACACTTGCCCTTGTTGAAGTTCATCAGGTTCATTTCTGCCCAGCTCTCCAGACTGTCCAGGTCTTGTTAGATGGCAGCACAGCCTTCTGGTGTGTCAACCACCCCTCCCAATTTTGTATTGTCAGCAAACTTGTTGAGGGTACGTTCTATCACCTCATCCAGGTCATTGATGAATATATTGAAGAGGACTTGGCCCAGTACTGACCCCTGGGGAACAAATTACGATTAGCAAAATAAGACAAAGAGACACATATATGCTGTAGAGACATCGTCTAAAATCATCTGAAATTGCTAGTGAAGTGGGAAGCTCACACAAGTTATCACATGGAAACAGCATGCTTGATTAACCTTGAAGTGAGGCCCAGCAGGGACCTCATGATCTTTATCATGAGGATAAAGATCAGGACACTGGAATTTTCTTTCCAGTTGTAATGTCAACTCATTGTATAATTTTAGGCAAGCTGTAAGCATGTTATTTCCTCTGTTTCCCCTATCTGTAAAAATAAGAATTTTCTACTTAATAAGGGCATTTACCTCTCGATGTCCTTGGCCTGAACGTGCACGGTTTGGTCTGGTTACAGCACTGGATAATATTCATTTATCATCTCCCAGCTCAGCAAAGTACTTGAGCACAAGAACAATTTTACCCGTTTGACCAAAACCACTCTTATAATTACAATTTCCCATGGATTTAGGGAGTGAAATGATATTTCTGAAAGCAATCCTTACATTTTATGAGCGATTCCTTTTATAAGTGAATCTGGACCAAAGAGCAATTATCAACGAGTAGTAAACTACCCAGCTACTGCTTTGGGAAACAATAAACAAATAAATAAAATTTAAAAATAAAAACCACGCTGGGCTGGTGCAATTCAGGGATGGGACCGATGGCTGCAGCAAGAAATCCCAAATTAACATCCCAATTGCCTAAGAGATCTCTGACGCATTGAAGACAAAGTCAGAATAAATTATATGTATGGAAGAATACATTATATACACACATATAAATATGTACAATTATATAAATACATAGATATCCTATATAAATATATAGAAAGACATTCTGAGAGTGCCAATTGCTGAGAGAAGCAGTTCCATGAATATAAACTACGGAGGTTCAATTCAGAAGTCAGCAGTGAGTTCCATGGATAAACCTGAAGCCAAACTTGAAATTTTGTAAGCCAAAAACATTTTTTCTAGCAATATTTTTATATTTTTAATCTACGCTTCATATGTCTGCACTTATATTTATATACCACATCCTCTTTGTTTATGTAAGAAATTATCCTTATATTAAATTTATTAATATTTTTATTTTTATCTCCCTAGGGTTTTTGATACCTATAAGGTATATATTTGTATATATAAACTAAATATATGTTGATATAGTATACTAGGTCATCTATGTTTATATTATAAAAATGTATTTAGGTTTATATATCTTCTATATAGTCACTATATTTAATTTCTATTCTATAGCTTTTCTATTATACACACACATACAGAGAACTAAGGGGTATCAACTGCTGTGGTGCCTAAAGACATCTCCCATTCTTGGAGGAATTAATTTGATCCAGATTTTCCTTCCAGCTGAGAGTAAACTCTGCATAAACCCCCCATATTTCTACTTGCAGACAAGGAAAAACTCTTTGCTCAAGGTCATGATTTGATTTTCTTCCGAAAACCCCAAAATCCCACCAACCTCCCACATATGTATCTCCACAAGGGTTCTTAATTGAAGTCCTTTAACTATAAAAAGCCATTAACTATAAAACGGTCAGAAGATTCATCCAGTTCTCAAGAAGAAAACAGGCTCAGCTTACGAATTGCTTGTAGATAACAGTAAGAGAACGTAAAGTCACCGCATTAAGGGTTCGAAGAGGATTTATATCAGATATTAGAGGCCCAAACAGATCAAAAAAATAATGACCCTGACTCAACTGCAGAGGAAGGAGAGCATTAAATGTAAAAAGATTAAGAGCCTCTTCCAAATCAGGAAGCAAAAAGGTACATAAGGTTTTGGCACGTTCAATGCTAAACCGTATCGAGTCACGCCAAAAATAACTTAGGAACAGCTCACTAAAGGTATAAAAATTGACAGTAAAAAGCTTTTTTTCCAAACAATCCCAAGCAGACAGCTCCTCAAAGAGGCCAGAGAGCAATGGAGGCATTAAGGGAGCACCCTGAAAAGGTCAGGCTCTAGCAGATGACCTTCATGAAGTACAATGGGTGCATTTTCCAACACATTTTGGATACACCATCAGCAGATCTGCTGCAAGAGCAGTGGAAGGAGCAGCTGGTCATCTTCAAGCAGATTAAGGAGGTTGGCCTTTGTAAAACTAGTCTTCAGATGAAGGGTCAGGAGAAGATTTAGGAAGAAATACAGCATAGCCACAAATCATCAAGACAGGAGTGCTCACCTGGCAGAACTAAAGTAACTCTACTATAAAATCCTCAAACGAAATAGAAAAGCACAAGCTGGTGACTGCAACACCAATCCATGAAGAGCTCCTTTGGATGTGGAACACAACTCCGTACCTTCCCTGTAGGCAGAGAAGTGACTACAACCAGGAGATCCATTGATAAATCATGATTTTTTGGAGAAGAGTCAAATCAGGCTCTTATATAGCTAAGTCATACCTACCACCAATGTTGCGCTGACCCTTCCCATTTGCATAACATTTATCCATATGTTTATCTTGCAGACCTTTCAAAACCCTTTGAAGGAGTCAACGAACAGGAGTAAAAGCAACCAAGTTGATAAAAAGCACATCAACAGGGGTTTTCAAACAAGCACCCCCTTTCCTTTGAACATTCCTAACCGTTTTCTGTTCCCTTCTTCAGTAAAACCCTAATATTTGTGTAGCCACACAGGAAAATTAATTTCTTTAGCCAAGTCGAGGGGAAGGACAATTTTCAGCCAGCTCAGATCTCCATGACAGCTCACCACGTGGCCACGCAAATGCAAATATAAGCAAAAAAAGGGAGAGGCAGAAACACACAGGCAGAAGTGGTAGCATGTGGTTTGGGCTCCTTTCAACAGCAGCTCATAATTCTGTTGGACTGGAAGTTAATGTAGAATTAAAGGCAGAATCACAGAATCCTATGGGATTGGAAGGGACCTCTGCAGATCATCTAGTCCAACCCCCTGTCAACAAAGGTCCACCTAGAGCAGGTTGCACAGGAATGTGTCCAGGTGGGGTTTGAATGTCTCCAGAGAAGGAGACTCCACCACCTCTCTTGGCAGCCTCTGCCACCATCACAGGAAAGAAGTTCCTCCGCGTGTTGAGATGGAATTTCCTATGGTCAAGTTTGTGCCCATTTCCTCTTGTCCTGTCCCTGGGCACCACTGAAAAAAGAATGGTCCCATCCTCCTGGCAACCACCCTTGAAGGATTTATAGGCCTTGATCAGTTCCCCTCTCAGCCTCCTCTTCTCCAGACTCAGAGAAGAGCAGAGAGATGCTCCAGGCCCCTCAGCATCTTTGTAAACCTCTGCCATACCCCCTCCAGCAGTTCCCTGTCCTTCTGGAACTGGGGAGCCCAGAACTGGTGGCCCCAGATGGGGGGTCTCCCCAGGGCAGAGCAGAGGGGCAGGATGACCTCCCTCCACCTGCTGGTCACACTCTTCCTGATGCCCCCCCCAAGCTGCCACTGGTCTTCTTGGCCACAAGGGCTCATTGCTGGCTGATGGTCATCCTGTTGTCCACCAGGACTCCCAGGTTTTTCTCCTGGTGGAGAAATCCCCTACAACTGGATTTCTAAGAGACTTTGTCTTTTAAAAAAAAAAATCAATTAAAAAAAAATATCAAACTTCTAACAGAATAAGAAACATGGCCTAAATAAAGGAATAAATGGTCAGTTTGCATAATGAGGGAAGATCACCTGTAGATTACCATACAGCTAACCGGGGCACTAAAACCTCTGATTTTCCACACGTATCTTAAAAATCAACAAAGCAGTTGGGTTAAAATCTGAAAATGCAACAATCTATTGCAGATCATCAAATCTAAAGTGATTAAGAGTCACAGAACAACCTCCTGGTGGAAAATCAACTACCAACCAGGGTGACAAATGCAAGGTCATAGATAGACATGGCAGGGTAAGGAACCTAAGTTACACACCACAGCAAATTCTAAATTAACTGTTTTCATTCAAGAAATCTCAGGACTTAACGGAAGTCCCCTGAAAGTGACCTTTACAGTCACCCAAAAGGCTGATATTTACATCTGTTGAGTACAACCACCCTTTCCCCCGTGCCTTTGACTTGAGGTTGCTCAAAGTGAAAACGCTCCAAGATGTTTAGATGTTCTGACAGTAGGAAAACAAAAACATAATGGTGTGGTGGAGGGAGGACAAACCACCACTCTTTAAGCCAGTGTCTCACCTACTTAGTAATTTACCCATTTAGAGCAAAACACCACATTCAAAGATGCTACAGGTAAACATCAAAAGCCTTAAAAAAGCCAGGTGGACAACTTCAACCACCCTTCCCTCATCCACCAGCTCTGTCATTGTACCATTGCAGTGACAATCCCGTTGGCAATGCACAATGTGCGTTTGCTCCAGCCATCTGACTGCTGTAGCTAAACCAGCATCACTTCTACAGCTGGCCAGACAGACAAAGATTCACAACTATATCATGACAGGACGAGGAATGTTTTTAAACTGAAAGAGGGGAGGTTTAAATTAGAGAATAGGAAGAACAACTTTTCTGTGAGGGTGGTGAGAGCCTGGCCCAGGTTGCCCAGAGAAGCTGTGGCTGCCCCATCCCTGGAGGGGTTCAAGGCCAGGTTGGAGGGGGCTTTGAGCAGCTTGGTCTGGTGGGAGGTGTCTCTGCCCAGGGCAGGGGAATGGAACTAGATGGTCTGTAAGGTCTCTTCCAACCAAACCATTACATGATTTCTTTTTTAAGATATTTTCCCACAAGCCTCAATATCCACAAAATCATGAATCAGTATATGGACTTCAGCTGCATAACTAAAGCAATGCACATCTTTAGTTTTTACTATTCCTACTGATTTCACACCCAGGAATCTTCACTGTAGATATTTTTACAAGTAAGCCAAGCTTCTCTTGCCTAGGAAAACCGGCCTCCACAGTAAGGACCTCCCTGACATAGAAACTAGACAAAGAGGATGGAAAAGACCGAGAAATTTTAAAAAGCTGAGTAGAAAGGAAGAGATAATTTTTCAGAGCATAAGATCACAGGATGATACAGGATGGTCCAGGCTAGAAGAGACCTCAGAAGGTCTTCAGTCCAACCTCCTGCTCCAAGTTGGGGCAGCAACGGGGCCACACCAGTTGGTCAGGACTTCATCCAGGTGAGTCTTGGAAACTTCCAGGTCTAACTTAAATACCTCAAATCAACATGAAGTTGCATAAACGTGCCTTAAATACTCAAGGGCAGCCAATGGACCTCATTAACTCACTTTTAATCACCACTTGGTACCAGCCCAAAAGCAAAAACCAAAACACGGTACTGCTTAATTAATATCCCAAACACAGCATTCATTTCTTTGAGGAAGACTCCAAACTACATCCAGAACAATTTTTTTAAGAGAAAATGGACAATCTCTCACCTACTGCGGCCCAAGCTTTTATTACCTCCCACGCTTGTCGCACAGGCAGTAAGAGTTTAATGATAAGACACCCACACGCAGGCATGGTTATAATTTATGGCCAGCGGACCACATTCAATTCTAGTTAAAAGCATTTGGGCTTTCCAGGAGATTATAAAATCCCTTCCTACGCTCCAGCAAGGATACAATGATGATTTCCATAATGGACACCACGCTTCAGAAGGAATTACGTCGAGCGCGACACCCACACTGAGCAGATGGAACTATACGTTTTCATTTATGCACTCATTATTGCTTTTCGAAGCCGGCCTCCCAAGGAGGGTAAAGCGACAGGGAAAACGTCAGTTCTGCACAACAAAGGGATTAATTTGTACATAAGGTGCAATAATTACAAGTATTTCAAGTTTCCATCTTGTGCTTCTTTCAAGTACGTGACAAACCACAGCGAAACTTTAATTGATAATTAATTAACTGGAGAGCTCTAAACTTTTACATGGTTGAAACACTTTATGAATCGACTACTGCAATTTGCAAATGCACCAGTTCTTGACTTGCTGAAACAACTTTAAAATGACTTAAAATATATCGGTGTCAAGAGGACGGGGCCAGTCTTATTTCAGTGGTGCCCAGGGGCAGGACAAGAGGAAATGGGCACAAACTTGGCCATAAGAAGTTCCATCTCAACATGAGGAGGAACTTCCTTTGAGGGTGGCAGAGCCCTGGCAGAGACTGCCCAGAGAAGTGGTGGAGTCTCCTTCTCTGGAGACATTCAAAACCCCAGCTGGACACGTTCCTCTGCAACCTGCTCTGGGTGGACCTGCTTCGGCAGGGGTTTGGAATAGATGATCTCCAGAGGTCCCTTCCAACCCTGTACCATTCTGTCATTCTGATAGCTGGAATGCCATGAGTTTTAAGAGACTGGTGGTGGTTGTGGTGGGGAGAGAGTGAGAAACAGAGAGGGGAGGAGGAAAAAAAGATGCTATTAAAAGGACAGGAAGAGAAACACTGTAATAGTGATTGAGAACACGTTATTTTCCAATACAAACTGCAAAAAGCCCACGAGGTTATTTTTTCTTCTTCCAGTGAAAAAACAGAGAAGCCAAATGGCACAGATAAACATCTCCTATTTAGCAAGAGGGCAAATTCTACGAGTAGCTACACATTTGTGCCAACTCATTAACCTGACTAGACAAGCTCCACAGCACTTGAAAACATTTAGTTGACTGATACAGAAATTAATTAGTAGGTTTTATTCCCTATTATATTGTTCAAAACAAGTTTACCTAAACCTTCACTTCCGACAGTGAATATAAGAAGTTCCACCTAAACATGAGAAGGAACTTTGTTCCTTTGAGGGTGGCAGAACCCTCGAAGTGAGAGGTGGTGTCCAGAGAGGTGGTGGAGTCTCCTTCTCTGGATACATTCAAGCATCACTTTGACATGTTCCTGTGCAACCTGCTCTGGGTGACCCTGCTTTGGCAACGGGTTGGACCCGTTGGTCTAGAGGTTCCTTCCAACCCCATAGCATTCTGTGATTGTGTGAGAGACAGAGTTCACTGAGGGAACAGAAAAACAGTGGAGGAAGACACAAAACTCTTACAATCTACTAATTATTTAGTAGCTATTTAGTGGCTGGAGCTTCCTGGCAGAAAAGGACCAGGTTGACTATTGGTTGTTGGTCAGTTGGTTGACTGTCGGCTGAACAGGAACCAACAGTGTGCCCAGGTGGCCAAGAAGGCCACCAGCATCCTGGCCTGTGTCAGGAACAGCGTGGTGAGCAGGACTTGGGAGGTGATCATCCCCGTGTCCTGGGCACTGGTGAGGCCCCACCTTGAGGGTTGGGTCCAGTTTTGGGCCCCTCACCACAAAAAAGACATTGAGGGGCTGGAGCGTGTCCAGAGAAGAGCAACGGAGCTGGTGAGGAGTCTGGAGCACAAGTCTTGAGAGGAGCAGCTGAGGGAGCTGGGGGTGTTCAGACTGGAGAAAAGGAGGCTGAGGGGAGACCTTCTCGCTCTCTCCAACTCCCTGAAAGGAGGGTGTAGCCAGGGGGGGTCGGTCACTTCTACCAAGGACCAGGCAATGGGACAAGAGGAAATGGCCTCAAGTTGAACTACGGGAGATTTAGGATGGATATTGGGATGAACTTCTTCACTGAATGGGTTGTCAAGCTTTGGAAGAGGCTGCTCAGGGAAGTGGTTGAGGCACTGTCCCTGCAGGTTGCTGGTTGAACTTGATGATCTGAAAGGTCCCTTCCAACCTGGAAAATTCTATGATTGTATTTTCTTCATATCACTCAATATACTTATTTAATAAACTTACACAGTCCCAGGGGAGCCCGTATTAAACATAATGGATTTTTGAGCCACGAAGCAGCAGTAGCATAAATAGCAAATCCACTCAAACCAATGGTTTTCCTGCATTTGTTCATTTTAACGCAATTAAATCACTCGGTTGCACCAAGGGCTGTCACCAGGACTTTTGTTCCACGACTGCTACAGCAGCTAAAAATTGTTTGTTTGGGAAACGGTACAACTTTTGCAGAGCTTGGGAGTGTTTCAGAACTCGGGATGGGGAGCGTAAATAGATCTCAGAAGGGGAAAAACTTATATAAATCTTCACTAATAAGCAATTCTAACCGATAGAGTAATTAGAAGAAAAATGTAGCAACAGCAGCCATCACAGGCCTGAAGTTTACAGAAAAATTAAAGAGAACATCGGGTAAGAATAGGAACGTGGCTAACAAGCACGTTTTCCATCTCTGCTAAAGACTATTTCAGGACAACTTTCTTAATTGCAAGAAATGTAAAATGGTGTACTTCCAATTGCATAAAACCTTTACATAATAAGCAGTTCCTTAACCCTAGCATACATGTAATTCCCATCCAAGAACAACCAATACAAAAATCAGAGGCTTTGCAGCTTCTGTCCATATTCCAAGGCTGCTCCGACCTAGAAGCAGCAACCACCACCTTGAGGACTACGTTGTGCAGCAAACCCCTAATTTAACTTTCAACAGATTTCACTTTTAACAGAGATGACAACAGACAAACTGAAAAACAGAAGTAGTAGACAAGGAGGGGGAAAAAAATGCCTGAAATCAGTACAGATTTCTCGATAACAAAGTGAGGTTTTGTTGAAGCACGTTGGCAAACTCCATTCCATGACTCGGATTAGCCGCAAGAACAGGCCTACCTCTGGAAGTTGAGGTGTGCAGATCCCGGATTTGATTTTGGGAGAATTACAGAACGGTTTGGGTTGGAAGGGACCTTAAAGACCATCCAGTTCCAACCCCCTGCCCTGGGCAGGGACACCTCCCACCAGACCAGGTTGCTCAAAGCTCTGTCCAATCTGGCCTTGAACCCCTCCAGGGATGGGGCAGCCAGGGCCAGGGTCTCACCACCCTCACAGCAGAGATCTCGGGAAGAAATTATCTCAGTCTCTCCTCTTTCAGTTTAAAACTGTTCCCCCTCATCCTACTGCAACAGGCTCCGCTAAAACGTTTGTCCCCATCGTATCTTGCCTGACCTTGCACTACAGAAACCCAATGCTGTTCCAAACATTGGATTTGGAAAAAGGTTACGTACTCTTTTTAGTGAAACTGGTTTTTTTAGACTTATTTTGTTCTGTTTGCCACAATTTTCTACAACAAAAATACTCCACCTGGCATACTAGGAAAAATTAAATACTCTCACATTTCTTCCACAACTCTAAATTTCAGAACATGGTCAAGAAGTGCCCCTTCTTCCCTACATTCCCTGGGATGCTGCAGGGTGTCTCTGCAGACAACCACATCCCAGAATGAGCACCATACCCAGCTTTAAAGCAATAAATATGCGTCCTTTGCCCTCTAGAGCAATAGGAAGGCTTTTATACCATATTTCCTAGAATTTGCCATTGTCGTCTATGTTTAATAGCAACTCTCAGGGTATCTTCTCTTTTGAGATCGAACTGCAGAGCTTCTGATATGTTTACACAAAAACTTCAGAAGCAAAATACTCAGAGGGTAATGTAAGACCAGCTTAAGCAGCTGGAAAAAAAGAAAAGCCCTCAGGCACACAGCCTCTAGTTAAATTCCAGTTTAAAGAAATTACACGTTTCTTTGCCAGGCCAAAATAAAAGTTTGCTTTAATATCAAGTAAGCTTGATAACTATAATACAGGATTTTCCTTGAGAACACATATGAAAAATATCTAAGACTGCTCTCAGGAGGAGGAGTTAGAACAGGATGGTAAAAAGCTCTCTTCTTTTTCTTTCTTCTTCCTTTTTTTTAAACACAATGAAATGCAAGACTTACCACTTCCCACTCCCCAATTCTCTAAAAGAAGAGAAAGGAGGAAGAGAAAGCAGTTCAGTTCTGGGCTCCCAGTTCAAGAAGGACAGGGAACTGCTGGAGAGAGTCCAGAGAAGACCACAAAGATGATCAAGAGACTGGAGCATGTCTCTGATGAGGAAAGGCTGAGACACCTGGGGCTGTTCAGCCTGGAGAAGACTGAGAGGGGACCTTATCAATGCTGAGCAATATCTAAAGGGCAGGTGGCAAGAGGATGGGGCCAGACTCTTCTCAGTGGTTTCTTGACAGTCCTGTGCATCCCATTATAACCAGCCTGTGTTCTAAGAATGGGGGTTCTGATGAAGGTCTCCATCTTTTAGGTATAGTCTTCACAAGATGTGCAAAAATCAATCTGGGATCTAACCTTAAATATCTAATTGAAGCCTAATTAATAAATGCCAGGTGATACTGACCTGGGAAAGTCTACAGATATAAGTCTACAAGTCTTTAGGTTGCTTGAGGGTGGAACATTGCCCCATACAAGTTAAAACTTGTTAATACAGAAGACTCATGAATTCCCTGGCAGAAATAAATGGGCTTAAACTGATTCTGAACATCAGCTGCAGAGTAAAATCAACTCATTTAAGGCAAAGATTTTGTGTGAACCAAGATCGATGGGAAAGGAAAAAGTCAGACAGAGACTACAGGTCTGTATATGCATCAGCTCTGGAGTCCCATAATGCTGAGAAAAAATCCAAAACATTAGCAGGACCGCTAAGAGATGTAGCCCTTGAACAATTATAAGGATTTTTTTCCAGAGTTAAGACACATTCTGAAATTTTTCATCTTGACAGAAAACCTTGTCCTGTTCCTGACCACAATTCTCTTATGAAACCTAGTTTCCGAATTTATTACCTACGCTATTCAGCACAACAGCGACAAGGTCTCAACTCTGTCATTATTAATATCCACAACAGGAAGACAAGGCTTGGATCTCGGCCAAGGAAAATCCCTCCGCTGAACTGCAGCAGTTCCCTGATAACAGCCTACTTCAAACCTCACAAAAATGCTCCAAAATGGGTGGGAATGAGGACTTCTGCGACTTCCTCTCCAGCCTCTCATCTATCTAGTCCTTCTCTTACATTCCAGGCAAAAAGAGATACAACCTGAAGTTTATAGAGCTTAGTTTTATTAACCTCAAATATTTAATGATGAAAGATTAAACGAATAAAGCTGTATTCCAGCTACGGTGCTCCTAACAGAATTTATATTTCAGTGTCCCAGTACTGTTCCAAGTAAAATGGTTAGGCAAATTTTAGTTCATGGAAAGCCTTGGAAGAGGCTGCCCAGGGCCGTGGTGGAGTCACCATCCCTGGAGGTATTTAAAAGCCAGGCAGACGTCGTGCTGAGGGACATGAGTTAGTGGTGGTTTTGACAGTGTTGGGTTGATGGTTGGACTTGATGATTACAGCAGTCCACTCCAACCTGGACAATTCTATGATTCTACCTTCCTTTGGGTGCCAACATTGAAGCTTTTAAGCCCTCTCCTAAAGTTAAATTCTTGGAAGCTGTGCCATGTGCTTCTAAGACTCAAAGACCTTCTCTTGTGGACACCTTTGGGAAAGCAAAGCACAGCAGACACCAGCAAAGTATCATCTCTTCCCACTTATCCAACCCTCCACCTGCAATTACTGGGGAGCAGAGTGACTGGGGTGAAGCTTTGTCATGAAGCCTGTTCTGATGCAGCTGCACCCCCACAGCCAGCAGTCCAGCGTGCACAAAAGCAGCATGTCATGGAATCATAGAATGGTTTGGGTTGGAAGGGAACTAAAGATCATCCGGTTCAACCTCCCACCAGATCAGGTTCCTCAAAGCCCCCTCCAACCTGGCCTTGAACCCCTCCAGGGATGGGGCAGCCACAGCTTCTCTGGGCAATCTGGGTCAGGGTCTCACCACCCTCACACCAAAGAAGTTCTGCCTGGTATCTCATCTCAATCTCCCCTCTTCTAGCATAAAACCGTTCCCCCTCATCCTATGGCTCCCCTCCCTGATTAAGAATCCCTCCCCAGCTTTCCCAGAGCCCCTTCTAGGGACTGGAAGGGGCTCCAAGGTCTCCCCGGAGCATTCTCTTCTCCATGTCATTTAGGTCTGAGCCATGTCCCCCAACCTGTGACAGTTACAGTCATCTGTTGGACATGGACTGACACAGCTTGGCAGCAGCACTGCCCTGGACATGGTGCAAATCTGAAATCCAACTAAAAATCAAATTGCTGAGAAGCAAGCAAAAATTCACACTTTCCTATAAGGATAATAATAATTGAATTTCCAGGTAATACAGAAATTTATTTTTCACTAATGGAAATCCATTCTTTTGACCAGGATGTCTACTCCTAGGTGCCACATTCTTTTCTTATTAATAGTATTTTTCTTTCCTCCAACGTGAGTCACTCTGGAAAAAGCCACTCGCTTGAAAGAGAAAAATTGACAAACAAACCCCAACTGTCATGAAAATTAACGTTCCCTGCTCCATACTACAACTACCATATACCCAGAACTTCAAACTTCAATCAGAAAAGAAGAGTTCCAAATTACTCAACAATAGTAACTGGCTTGAGGACAAGGAAATCAAATTTAAATCGGCAACCGTTAAAATAGTTTCTACTAATACGCCGCTGAGCACATGATCTGGTTGGCTTTGCTCTTAATTTGGCCAGGAAGCCTTTCACAGAAAGAAGGAAAATGTTTTTGATGGCTTGTTCAAAAGGAAAAATAGCCATTTATCAGGTTATGTAAAAATCTCAGACTTGTGTTGGAAACTACAGTTTGGCAGAACACGTTTAATTACCATCGGCTCTTCTAGGACATGAAGTAAAAAATAACTGTGTTATAATCGTATTAAGGGTTTGCCTTTGTTGGTTTAAGACAAAGATTTTAGTCAAAGGCCTCATTAAATCTTAGATCATTCTTTGCAGAGCTTAACTCCTCCACGGATCTACAAAAACAAGGAGGTACAGCCATAATTCAGAGAAATAAAGAAAGACGGAAAGACTTCTGAGGTCTTCTATGCTCAAACATTAAGAAAAACAATTTTCCTATGAAACAAGAATTCTTCATTAGAAACTACGGCTGCTGAAGTGAAATTATTTGTGAAATAAAACCTCAAAAACCAAACACTTTGATCCATATAGAATCATAGAATGGTTTGGGTTGGAAGGGACCTTAAAGATCATCCAGTTCCAACTCAATTCCACTAGGCAGGGACACCTCCCACCAGACCAGGTTCAACAAAGCCCCATCCAACCTGGCCTTGAACCCCTCCAGGGATGGGGCAGCCACAGCTTCTCTGGGCAACCTGGGCCAGGCTCTCACCACCCTCACACCAAACAAGTTCTTCCCCACATCTCATCTCAATCTCCCCTCTTTCAGTTTAAAACCTTTCCCCCTCATCCTATGGCTCTCCTCCCTCATCAAGAGTCCCTCCCCAGCTTTCCTGGAGCCGCTTTAGGGACTAGGAGGGGCTCTGAGGTCTCCCTAGAGCCTCTTCTTCTCCAAGCTGAACCCCTCCAACTCTCTCAGCCTGTCCTTACAGCAGAGGGGCTCCAACCCTCGCAGCATCTTCATGTCCCTACATAGACAATATTGTAAATATGTGCTCAGTACCTACTCAACAAGGCTCAAGGGAAAACTTACTACATGCCTCATCCAGATGTAGTGGCTCCAGCAAGATTGTACTACCTCAAAATTCATTACAGCCAAGGTTTTCATAGTATGTCAACCTATTTTTTGCCTCACACGATGCAAATTCAAATGTACTCTTCGCATACTCACCACAAATAGAAAAATGCACTACGCAACTGAACTAAAGACAATGTGGCTTAACAAAATTAAAAAATACTGATTTAGGATTCTAGCCAAGGCTGAAAGTCTCTGTATAAATCTGCACAACTCCAATTTTGAACTACAGAAGTCCAAAGGGCTACGAAGATGATTATGGGCCTGGAGCATCTCTCTTATGAGAAGAGGCTGAGGGACTTGGGTCCTTGTAGTCTGGAGAAGACTGAGGGGGGATCTGATTCTATAAATCCTTCAAGGGTGGGTGTCAAGAGGATGGGGCCAGTCTCTTTTCAGTGGTGCTCAGGGACAGGACAAGAGGAAATGGGCACAAACTGGAACACAAGAAGTTCCATCTCAACATGAGGAGGAACTTCCTTCCTGTGAGGGTGGCAGAGCCCTGGCAGAGGCTGCCCAGAGAGGTGGTGGAGTCTCCTTCTCTGAGACATTCCAACCCCACCTGGACACGTTCCTCTGCAACCTGCTCTGGGTGGCCCTGCTTTGGCAGGGGTTTGGACTAGATGACCTCCAGAGGTCCCTTCCAACCCCATAGCATTCTCTGATTCTGTTTCACCCAGATCAGATTCAGATTCAGGTGTTCATCTGATTTTGAGTTTTGGGAGAAATTAAAGTTTTGCTTACTAATAACTCACATTTTGATTATTTTCCCTTAGAGCTCCTGCAAAACCTACCACAGTTACCATATCCTAAAAGTCTTCCTTTGCACCACGAATATTTAACAGCCAGAATGACATCTTTTCATGAGAATTAACGACTTCATTAACACATAGTTAATTATCCAGTTCCTGGACAAGTTCTAAGCATTGGCAAAAGAGCCACCGCTTTTCGCAAGGCATATTCTTGTCTTGTAAGTACCAGAATTAATTAAGAGTTGATCTGCAAGCTTCTTAAGTAAACTATTCTTTATATTTAAATATTGCAGTTGGGTAAACAGATATGACAGATGAAGGCTATATTCATACCAAATTCATATGCGAGATTTGATCTGTAAATTAAAATTATAATGTCTACTGCTGATTGGAAACCTATAAGCTCTGCTCTATCTGCAAGATGTCTATGTAGGAATCTCTGCTGCTTTAATTTAAGGATTTTATTTAAGGATTTAATGCAATTAACAGGTAAGCAAACTCACCACATATGGTTATGTCCTTAACATGCAAATGTACTCTTCAGCTTTTTAAATTCCACTCCTTTTCCAAGGCAAAGGCTGTTTTAATAGATTTTAAGCTTTGAAACAATTTCTCCTCTCCCTTGACAAAATTATTGATAAGGCAAAACAAACTGTTTCAGAGGATGAACTGATTTGATCACGACACAATACTCCCACAACTGACTTGTGCTGCTCCTATCAATAGATCATTCTATGCCCAAGATAATAAATATGATACGAATAAAATTCTTTTCTTTCCCCTTCTACATGTTAAAAACCTAGCAGACTTCAGGAGTTATCTGGGGAAAGGCTTAAAATATAGTTTTTCATTGCAGATGCACTAAAAAATAAAACCATCTTTATTTATTTTGGGCAAGGAGCAGAGGCAAAATAAGGGAACAGGAAAGGCAAAAGGAAATGGAAAACTAAACAGAAAACACACACTTTCAGCTTCCCCACCTGACCTATAATACATAAATGAAAAAATAAATAAAATAAAAATAATAGGTGATAAAGAAGAATGTAGCAGGAGGGTGAAGGGGACCCATATTCATGTGTAAGTAACCCAGTTAATGTGTAATTTAATAACAAATGAAGCTTTGGATGAATTTAATCTATTAGCAGACTTGCTAATTTTGACACAGAGCATTAAGAAAAAATAAGAATTTGTTGTGCTTTATCAGTGTTCCGCACCCCAACCTGGAATTCAGCTTGGTTTCTCCTCTCCATTCCTTTCAAACCCCTCCAAGGGACCTGCCAGTCATCAGAATCTACGAGCAAACCCATTCCTAACATGGCTTCAAGGCCAGGTTGGACACAAGTTGGAGCAACCTGGTCTAGTGAGAGGTGTCCCTGCACAAGGCAGGCGTTTGGGACTGGGTGATCTTTACGGTCCCTTCCAACCCAAACCATTCCATGATTCTATGGTATCAGTGCACCTGAAACCAGACATCCTTTTTCCTGAACTGAGCCATTTCCATCCCAAAGCGTGCAGCCGAAGAGCACAACCTGAGTGGTTCACTGCAGATACTTTCAAAATCACAAAGAATAAATGCCTAATGGAATTGTGAAGCCAGAGGTTATCAATATTCCATAATATTCCATATTAATGCAAATGACCCCACCCTATTAACCCTACATCCTCCATATTTATCATCCAGAAGGATGATAACCAAAAAGCTGAAGATCTGTTCATACTTCACAAGCATCACTTTGGCCTCCTGGAAGAAGATGCCAAACTCAGAGACTTTAATGCCCAGATTTTGGTCCATTTCTTAGTCAACCTGGTCAACCCTCTTTACCATTTGCAATATCTTCAAAAAGAAAATTGAAATAACGGCATTTACAATCTTTTTAGAGATTTTTTACAGTTACTGCTAAAAATAAATGCTATATAGAGATGAAGACAACTGCTGACGCTTGACCGTAAAGTGAAGAGATACAGATTTCTTACCAGCCCCAACAGAAATCTGTAGGACTTATAAAATTATAATAATCAGTTATTTTTAAGAAAAACTAATTATTTTTAATTATAAATACTGTATCAACCTCAATTTCTGTACTCCTCTAGAGCCAAGAAGAGTTTGGAAATCATGAAACACCTCATCTTCACCAACATAAAATTCCTTTTTCCTAGCCCTAGCGCTTGCAAGATATCAAGTTTTAAAACTTTTGTTGTTACAATACACCAGCTTGATTCTCAGTTTCCTTCAACAAGCAATTTCCCCTGAAGAATTAAAGAAGAAAAAAACATGTTTGAGCCAGTAAGTTTTCTCTTTTTTTATTTTTTTATTTTTTTTTTAAAATATAAAGGGTTATTTGAAGCTGTTCAGGTTTTGGAATATCAGGATAAATGTCAGGGAGATAAATCACCAACACACCTCGTGAAACTTGCTGCAGAATTCTCAGTAAACAAGCTGGAACATCTGGTTATAATTAGGATTATAACAACCAAAGAAATCAGAAGCTCTAGGCACGAACCACAGCCTTGCTACGCTACATACTGTAAATACGCTCTGTATATACTCAACCACGGACCCTGCCCTAAAGAGCTTAAATTCTACGTATAGGACAACAGACAAGCCTCCTGTGGTGGCAGCCAAAGGTCCCCAGTAGCATCTACCTCTCCAAAGGAAACTAAAAAACCCTACCCTTTGCTCCCTGCCAATGTGGAAGTTATGGCAGAGTCAGTGGAAGGCTTCCAAAAACTATCAAGTCCAGGACTTTACACTAGAAATTGCGCTTTTGGGAAAGCTTGTTTTACTATCATTGCCATCAGCAGCTATGAAAAGAGCAGAGGTCTCGGAGCAGAAGTCTATGCGACCTGTCTAGGTGGTTCTAAATCACTGGTGGTTTACCATCAAAACTCACAGAATGATATGGGGTTGGAAGGAACCTCTGGAGATCATCTAGTCCAAACCCCTGACAAAGAAGGGCCACCCAGAGCAGGTTGCACAAGAACATGCCCAGGTGGGGTTTGGAATGTCTCCAGAGAAGGAGACTCCACCATCTCTCTGGGCAGCCTCTGCCAGGCCTCTGACACCCTCACAGGAAAGAAGTTCCTCCTCATGTTCAGATGGAACTTCTTGTGTTCCAGTTTGTGCCCATTTCCTCTTGTCCTGTCTCTGGGCACCACTGAAAAAAGCCTGGCCCCATCCTCCTGACACCCACCCTTGAAGGATTTACAGGCGTTGATCAGATCCCCCCCCCCACTCCCGTCTTCTCTTCTCCAGACTAAAAGGACCCAAGTCCCTCAGCCTTTATTAAAAAATCCATTGGTGAAGAGTACAAGAAAGACCAATAATTCCTTAAATAATTATACTATGACTCTTTTAGTTACAAGACTCTTGTAACTGAAAGCCCCGAGGGTTTGATGGACATGGAGCCAACTCATGCTATCAGAAGTGCTACTGCTGTGTAACTCTTGCAAGAAAAAACAAAAAACCAACACAACACATGGAGAAATTCTTTGCTGGGAGGGTGTTGAGACCCTGGCCCACATTGCTCAGAGAAGCGTTGGCTACCCCATCCCTGGAGGGTTTCAAGGCCAGGTTGGATGAGGCCTTGAGAAACCTGGTCAGGGACACCTCCCACCAGACCAGGTATATAACAGTCAACTAATTAGTCTCAAAAAGCATGTGTTTAAGCTGCAGCCACACATTTTGCTCCAGTTTAGATACATCTTTAGAGAAACTAAGAAAAAGGATAAAGATCTGGACTTCACATTCAGATTCTTCACATTCAGGCAGGTCAAAACACCACAATCACTGTGACAAGAGATGACACCGTTACAGACAGGAAGGAATAAGGAAGTTGAGTGGAGAGAAGTGGGCAAGAAGTCTCGGATCTCCATTTTCATTACGGTGAGCACAAAAAGGTAATTAAACATTGATTAAGCTCCAGGGAGACAGACAAGGTTGTAGTTATGTAGCAGATCACACACCACATCTGTGACACATCATGAAAAGGCTCTGGAAGGTAGAAACAACCAGCCTGAAATTTTTTTTTAGCAGAAAAAAAAACTTGGTGGAATCATAATAAATAACACACACATCATGAGTAGCTTTTTGTGGCTCTCTACTTTGACATCTTTTAATCTAGATATAATTATAAATTAGACTACCCGAAGCAGAATAACAATGCGGAGAAAACTAGATACTTACAGGTTAGAAAGTCATTAACAGGCAGGAATGTTTGTCCAGATCCAACAGAGAGTTACAGACAGGAGAAAACAAGTCCATTATTGACCACCATACACCAAATTCTGCAATTTAAATTAATGCTACAAGAGTACCTTTGTGGGCCAGATTAGTTATGATGATTGCTCAGGTGATTTACGAAGGTGAATCTGCCTTTTCATTAGTTTCTTACAGATAGAACATTGTACCCATTACAGCCATAATCATCTAAACAGCACAGATTAAGTTAATTAGACATTACTGTTGCAGTAACTGCTAAAATGCAATAAAGTGTTGGGTTTTTTAATAGCAAAAAAGAAACTGGATCAACTATTTCAATGAAACCATTTAAATTGGCTTATTTTTCAATAGTCTTGAGTTGCACTAACATTTTCCTGCCTTATCATATCATCTGTTTGGCAGTTCCTCACTGTAATACGAGTTTTATTTTGCAATAAAATGACTAATTAAATAAATTTTGCTTGCCCTGAAAAACTTCTCTCAACTTGGTTAACTGTGGACCATGAATTGGCAAATACTAGTAATACTCTAAAAAAAAAAAGGAAAAGAAAAAGAGGAGAGGATTTAAAACCAGCAAAAAAAAATATCTGAAGGCAAGTGGTTCAATGTACTTTGTGAAAATAGAAAAAATAATCTCTTTTTTCTAATATATGAGGTCTAGTCACTACTATCATGCATACGTATGTCATTTATGCATTGACAACATAGATCTACCATCTCTTCAAAATTATTTTGCAAACCTTCTGAAAGACTGCAAAGACGAAGCAAAGTTGACTCAGTAGAGAAGAATGCCCTTTATGAAGTTAAAATAAATCATTATTTCCCCCCACCTCCTCACTCCAAACCCACAATTGCTTAATTAACTCCTGGAGGATAACGCAATGGGCAATATATTTTTAATTAAGGTATTTTATAGACAGGATGGAGAATGGTATTTGCAGGCAGAGGGCAAACCAGGGAGAGGGAATGGGTGGGAGGATGTTGGCCGCATGGCTTTCAGGGTTGAGAGGCAAAAAAAAATAAAGGCTATGAAGGGCAAGAAGCAGGAGAAGGTGAACTGTGGAAAGGGTAAACTTGGGCTCATATCTTGGGTAATTATCACAAGGAAGGAAAGGGGGGGTGGATTTAAAATACTGCTTCTAAGTGTTGATCTACCCCTGCTCTGCAAGTGGCTACAAAATACTCATAATGTAATACACAGTAACACAGATAACTGTGGTACTAAGGTAAATAATTTCAAACTAACAACTACAATAATTATTTTAGGCCTCCAAATCTCATTCGAAAAACAAACTTTTCAAAAACCAGGCTCCTATCTCTCATCCCAATAAGTTATAGTTAGATTATTTCAGTAATCGTATTTTAAGTATTATGTGGTATTTACAAGACAGCGAGCAACGTAAATTTTCAATTCTTCCATTCTTCTTTCAATTCTTATCCTGTAAAGATCACTAAATACATTAAAATAACACAATACGGACATCATATCTAAGTTTGCCACATCTGTTCATTGCTCAAAACTCACTTCTGCTCAGTAATAGCCTACAGGTGATGCTGCTTCTAATCTGCATTTCATCTCATCTCAGCAACACATCTATCTGGCTTTTAAACACCTCCAGGGATGGTGTGTCCACCACTGCCCTGGGCAGCCCATTCCAAGGCTTAACAACACTTTCAGTGAAGAAATTGTTCCTCGTATTCATCCTAAACCTCCCCTGGTGCAACTTGAGGCCATTTCCTCTTGTCCCATCATCTGTTCCTTGGGAGAAGAGACCGACCTCCCCTGGCTACACCCTCCTTTCAGGGAGTTGGAGAGAGAAGGTCTCCCCTCAGCCTCCTTTTCTCCAGGCTCAACACCCCCAGCTCCCTCAGCTGCTCCTCACAAGACTTGTGCTCCAGACCCTTCACCAGCTCCCTTTCCCTTCTCTGGACATGATCCAGCTCCTCAGTGTCTTTTTTGTAGTCAGGGGCCCAAAACTGGACACAGAACTCGAGGTGGGGCCTCACCAGTGCCCAGGACACAGGGGACAATCACCTCCTGAGTCCTACTTCCCATTTGTTCCTGACAAATGCCAGGATGCTGGTGGCCTTCTTGGCCACCTGGGCACACTGCTGACTCATGTTCAGCTGACAGCTGATCAACACCCCCAGGTCCTTTAACCCTGGGCAGCTCTGGTTACTCTGCCCCAGGTCTGGAGCATCCATGGGGTTGGCGTTACCCAAAGGCAGGATCTGGCATTTGTCTGAGTGATGTCCATTTTGATGTCCAAATATATCTTTTACTCTACCAATCCTACCATGTCCAAGTTTCATATATAGTCCAACATCATATACAGGGAAATAATCAGAGACAAAAAGTACTAACCAACTGTTTTGGGCACAAAGAGAAAAAAATATTTCTATTTTCTAACATGATGAGGTACTTATTTTTTCCCCTCCCTTTCCCAGACAGGTCATTTGAAAGCACTTTATATTAAAGCTTGAAATGAAGGTACTTAATTCACTGGGAGAAGACATGGCACTTCAGGAACTCACAAAAGAAGCAGGAAAATAAGCGTAGGAGTTTGCCAAGGCAGCTGTTAAGAGAATGGTTCAAGAGGAGCAAAGTGGAAGTGTAGGAAGAGACAAGAACAGACATAGGCTGAAACCTGAAGAGTTTGCATTAAAAAAATGCAAGCTTGATGTACAAGAAGAAAAAAATCACAGGGGGGTATAATATCAGAGGGAGGCAGGAGTAGTGGCAATTTAGATGGACTTTATAAATCAATCAAGTAACCAGAAATGGAAAAAAAAAAAAGAAAAGCTATTTTTCCTGTGGCAGCACTAAGATACCAAGACACTCAAGCGTGACCCAGGAGACTAAAACCAAGAAGAACAAAACCCATCAGGTAAGTAGAGGTATCAAAAAAAAAACACAGTGAGAACTATGCAAAACAGAAACCACACTGCTTCGGGAAAACATTTTCAGAGCAATTTTCTTTCTAGAGATTGAAAAGAAGGAAGGGAATGTACCTGTTGGGACTCTGGAATAAAAAAAAAAAAAAAAGGTTGTAGGGAATGATTTGATTCATTTCGCTTTACTGTTGAAATAAACTGGAAACCAAGCAATTCTTTTTTGACGTATTTACGCTACAGGCACAACCCCAAAATTGGCCGTGGTTGACCTTCCAGTGTGTAAACTGGAAACCAGAAGGGAGACGGGTGTCCCTTCTGCGCGTAACCTCATCTTAGGCAGCAGCAGTGATGTGTGTTCACCCGGTGAGAGAAGACAGACAACGCTCTTTTACTGCCTCCACGAGGAGATCTACTCACACTGTCACGGGCTGGAAAAAGAGTTTCTGGCACACCATTCTGCTGCCTGAACTTTTAATATCCCTTAGGGATGCCGCCAGGGAAGGGATTTCACAAAAGAGCAAAAATAAATAGCATCAGTTTTAACAGCAGTTGACTCGCAAAGTGTTATTTGGTTTATCGGGGAAAAAGAAAATACCATATACCTATACTGTCAGCAATGTGTTATATTTTATTCTTAATATACGGAAAAGAAAAACCTTTAGGAAGAATTTTTATATGTAATACACACCCCAATAAAACACATCTGGTGTGGGGATGGGAGCAACCACCAAGCAAAACACAGCATATAGGACAAAAACACCACGAGAACCTTCTTTCTTAAGGAAAATGGCATCGAGTCTTTCATATTCTTCAGGCATTATCTCTCTATAGCAAACAGTCCACACACAAAAGGTCAGAATCCAGCCATACAGAATCACAGAATGATATGGGGTTGGAAGGGACCTCTGGAGATCTTCTAGTCCAGCCCCATGCCAAAGAAGGTCCACCCAGAGCAGGTTGCAGAGGAACGTGTCCAGGTGGGGTTGGAATGTCTCAGAGAAGGAGACTCCACCACCTCTCTGGGCAGCCTCTGCCAGGGCTCTGCCGCCCCCTCAAAGGAAAGAAGTTTTTCCTCATGTTGAGATGGAATTTCCTGTGTTCCAGTTTGTGCCCGTTGTCCCTTGTCCTGTCCCTGGGCACCACTGAAAAAAGCCTGGCCCCATCCTCCTGACACCCCCCCTTGAAGGATTTATAGGCCTTGATCAGATCCCCCCTCAGCCTTCTCTTCTCCAAACCAAAAAGATCCAAGTCCTATTGGACCCAAGTACTATTCAGGAAAAAACATTAGTCAACCTGCTGGGAAATTAATATGCTATAATAAGTTATAAAAAAAAATCCTATTTAATCCTATCCCTTTACACCACAGGATCCTCAAGACAGGAAGGGACCTCTCGAAATCAACAAGTCTAACCTTCTGCTCAAGGAGAGCCACAAAAAAGACCCAGTGAGCAATTTAAAATTAAAACATGCAAATAAAAGTATTTCTTACATTTTAAGTGACTCGAAGTCTCTGGTTTATTACATGGGGCACTAGTTGGTCGGTTGGGGTTTTGCTAATTTCTCAATAAGAGAGAAATAGGGACTAAGCACTACTTTTACCATGTGCTGTCCTGCAGATAGAATCACTTCAGATCCTAAAACATCTCGAGATGGACCATATGCAATTACAATCCAGGTGCATGGACAGCTTTCCTATACTGGTACAAGATCAAATAGAAGACAATATATCCTAAGGTTTGACATACAGTTTGTATAGAAAATAAGACTCACTTGCCACCCCAGATGCAATCCCGTAAAGCAGTCCCCCTCCATCTGTTTGCTGCTGAAAGATGTGGGTCCCCGGAGGGGGGCTTCTTTCTTGTCTGATGAAATTATACAGTAAGGTTTTCACGAGTCTGCTGGTATACGGAACGCTGCAAAGAAGAAAAGAAAACAGCTTTAGCTGACTCCCAGCTCGTAAGAAATTTGGGTGACCAAGCTCAGGCAGGGTGCAAAGGTTGGTGTTTGACATTAAACACAACCAGTCGCTCTCCCAGTCTCGGGCAGACTGGAAAGGGAAGGAACGCCAAGGTCTGGCTCGTGTCATGCTGCCCTGACTTAAGCAGGGCTCTGAAGGAGCACCCTCAACTCCTTCTTGTTTTATTTTTTCAATATTACTTTTAAATCAATCATTAAATTTGCAGAATCTTCATATTCTTTTACCTCAAGACACAACTGGAAAAATATTTACACAGGGAAAGAAATATTGTATTTGTTTAGTTTTCACTCCAAGCTTTGGTTCCGTAGAAGAGGTAACAACAGTATTTCTCCACACAACCCCCACCCAATAGAATCAGAGAATTATCCAGGTAGCAAAGGACCTTTCAGATCATCAAGCCCAATCATCAACCTAACTCTGATAAAAAACCATCACTAACCGTGTCACTAAGCTCTAGGTCTGCCCAGTTTTTTAATACCTCCAGGGATGGTGACTCCACCACTGCCCTGGGCAGCCCATTCCAAGGCTTGACAACCCTTTCCATGAAGACATTTTTCCCAATATCCATCCTAAACCTCCCCCGGTGGAACTTGAGGCCGTTTCCTCTTGTCCCATCATCTGTTGCTTGGGAGAAGAGACCGACCTCCCCCGGCTACACCCTCCTTTCAGGGAGTTGGAGAGAGCGAGAAGGTCTCCCCTCAGCCTCCTTTTCTCCAGGCTCACCCCCCCAGCTCCCTCAGATGTTCCTCACTAGGCTTGTGCTCCAGACCCCTCACCAGCTCCACTGACGTCCTCTTGGTGTTTTTGTCACCCTGCAGTCAAGAGAACCCACGAACTTCAGAAGTACTAAGCATAAGGCAATAGAAAAAAATAGCAGACCCTCAAAAGACGGCATATTTGTGCTACCACTTGTTTTGATGAGTTGGTGATTGTTTAAATTCTTTGTCATGGTGGTTTGCACGCATTTCAGTCAGGCCACCATCCATCCTCTTGCAACTTGAAATTCCAGGTGGGCAGATTTTTGGTATATCTATCTATCTGGTAACTATCATCTGGTTTTCTGAAGTTTCTACTAGATGTAAGAGAAGTCCCTTCCAACCAGGATAGTTCTATGATTCTATGACCCACCACTAAACCAAAAAAAAACCCATCCTGAAAATGAAAATGGCTTCCAAAGTAGTTATATTGAAGTCTGGGCTATAAGATTTAAACCTGAAACCTTGCAACAGTCTTTACAGGTGTTTGCTTTTGTGTTCTAGGGGTTTTTTGAGCAAAAGAAGGCTTTTATCAAAATGTATTTTGCTGTATTTTTTTTTTTTTTTTAAGTACAAACAGCCCAAACAAGCCATCAGAAGCATTTGTTTTGTCACTACAACCACATAGTGAGACCTGTCCAGGCTGGAGAGTTGGGCAGAGAGGAACCTGAGAAACTTCAACAAGGGCAAGTGTAGGGTGCTGAACCTGGGGAGAAATAACCCCCTGCACCAGGACAGGTTGGGGGCTGACCTGCTGGAGAGCAGCTCTGAGGAGAAAGAC
>JAOTQQ010000083.1:0-30870 GCA_026546715.1 Gallinago undulata | reverse complement strand
CTTGAACATCGAGTCACTGACTTTGAACGTGGCATCCAGCCAGTTCATTTTTCACCAAGTGTTCCATCCATCAAATCGACGTGTCTCCGCTTTAGAGACCAGGAAGTCGTGCGGGTCAGTGTCAAATGCTTTGTACAAGTCTAGGTAGATGACGTCAGTTGCTCTTCCCTTATCCCCTGATGTTGTCACCCCATCACAGAAGGCCATCAAATCTGTCAGACTTTCCTTTAGTGAAGCCATGTTGGCTGTCATTGATCACCTCCTCATTTTCCATGTGCCTCAGCAGAGATTCTAGGAGGATCTGCTTGGCTGGCCTGTAGTTCCTTGGGTCTTCCTTTTTTCCCATTTCAAAGATGGTGGTTATGTTTCCCCTTTTCCAGTGAGTGGGAACTTCCCTGGATTGCCATGACTTGTCAAATATGTCAGTTGCTTGTCAACTTCATCTGACCTTTTTTCTTCCCAAGCTAAATGTTTTAGCTACCTGGTTTTCTGTTCAAAAATGGAAGGGGACAAAATAATTAGGGAGACTGACTGTTCACTTGGTGTTTTTTTTTTTCTCTTTTTTTTGTTTTGTTTGTTTGCTCTTTGCTGTTTCTATTAAAAGTAGTTCATTGATGTGTTCAGTGTTTGACAGGCTGAGTTAGTTGCAGATGATGACACCTGGTTTCCCTCCTCTCCAAGTGACTACTCTGTGGGATGCCTTTACCCTGCCAATATTTTTATTCTTTTTGTTTATTTACTTGGCTCTGCATCTGTCTGTGTTTTGAGGTTACTGTGTTTGAATGGGTTCATTGTACTCTCTGCTGGAATGTTCTTTTGTCACTACATACCCGTGCCAGTCTGCTGTCATCTGTGGATTCCATCAGTGGCTGCTGTACTTAGCTCCAGATCACTCCTGAATGCGTGGCATAGTGTTGGGTCTAGCGCTGATCCATGTTGAAGTCCTTCTGAGATGTGCGTTCTCTCACAGCCCTAATACTTTCCTAGAAGTTGACAGAGAAGTCTTCTAAGCACTTCCTTCTTTTGTTGGTATAAGTCGACTTCGGTTTTTCTGGAAGTGGGTTTTCTTTGAGATTTTACTGTAATCATATGATCTCTTTTTAAGCTTTCCTTTTTTTAGGGAAGAGATTCTGAACTTGCTTTTTGTATTTGGCACCAAAGCAGTGTCTACTCAGTAAAGAATTTTTCTAAAATTGTCTAATCTGTACAAGGGCATCCTAGAGTAACAGCAAATGATCAGCTGGTATTAAAACCAGAAATCAATTTAGAAGGGGTCCCCATTTTGCTGTCAATTTGAGGCCAAGAAAGAATGTGAGAAGGTAGGTGGGACCAACTACCCTGTTATGGAGGAATAAGGGAGTGTGATGTTGAGGGACTGAGGAGTGCAGTGGCCTTTAGATGGTGAAGCTGGGAGACTGTAGCAAAGCAATGGAGGAATTTGCGGAAAAAATGATAAAGTAAATGTTTTATTCCACACTGGTGGAATAAAACCAGTGTAAGTCTGGCAAGTGACTGAGACTTTCAGGATATGAATCAAAGCCCTTTACTGTTTGGTTTTTGTTAATGGGGGGGGGAAAGATGCCTTAAAACAAATATTTGGACTAGGGTGTATCTGTGTGCCAGTTACACAGAACTTTAATTTTGGCTTAGCTGGTTGCATGTGGTCATGATGAATTTGGCTGCTGAATTTATACATAAGGTGTGGTCTGGGTTGTGGTTTTTTGTTTTCATCTTTGATTTAGAAAATGCACGTCTCCTAGAATCGGGCTTAGCCAAGCTTAGAGTAACGATACAAACAAATACAAGTCATGGTACTTACCCTCCATATTTCTGTACATGAAAAAGATTATTAGCCTCATCAGAAGAGTAAGGCCGCATTAGACCTGACTAATTTCTGAGCAACTGTAGCCTTGTCAAAAATGCAGAAGTAGTGCCTTGCTTTAAGTAGTGTTTTACTACTGCAGGAAAAGCAGTTCACTTACTGCCTTTTGATCTCCACATAGATCAAGATAGAAGAAATGGAGTTAGCAGCATTGCTTGTTCTCTTGGATAAATTGTGGATGGAAGCTGAGAAACAGGGTGACCTTCTATACCCACCCCCCCTAAATCTGCTGTGTGAGAAATATTTTGGGAGCCTGTGTTGGACTTGCCATGTGCGTTGGTCTGTAAATGCTGCTTGTGAGGGTGCCTGGCTGTAGCAGGTTCTCACATGGCCGTGCTTCTGACCTGAAAGAGCTTGTGGGATGTGTTAGCTGCGTTTGGTAGAAAGCAGTTTGGTCAATACAGTCTGGAAAAGGACATGTGAGCATCAGTGTCCCGCAGGCTCTTTGTCCTAGTTTTTACAAGACTAATAATTAAGATAAACCAGTAGAAAAAGGACTGCATTTCTTTTTTTTTTTTTTTTTTAAACAGTGAAAGTCACCTTAATATCACTTGAAAGTTGAAGCAACATAATTGCTGAATCATTTGTATGGAAATTTCTTCAGATTAATCTAAAGTACCAGAAGACTGTACTGAAGTTCTTGAGGTTTCTTAATAGTTTTGTTGAAAATCTATGAAGAAATGCTTCTGCAGAGCTCTGTCTTAAAAGGTCTTGTCTTTTATTGATGAAGTGTAGCCTACTATAGCAGAAATTCTGCTTGTCTTGTCCAGTTAATATTACCTACTTGCTCTAGGTCTCTGTTCCTTTTTTTGGATGACTTTTCTGCAAAGTTCAAAGAACGTGTTGAACATCTACCCTCCTGTACGTTCAATTTTTAATCAATCTGGGAAATACTTAAAAGGTAACTGCAGCCCAGCATGTCAAATACTATAAGCTAATGGAATAGCAAAGCCCAAGTGCATTTAAAGGGGAGCAAGGTTAGTCAGAGCCGTGCACTGTGGCAAAAAGTTTGTATTTATTTGTACATCAAACAAGGCAGAAGAACGTCTGTGCAGATATATGTTTGGAGCTTTCTAGGATGCTTTCCTTGGCAACTTTGTGTTACTGAAAATTGTTTTAATCTTTTTTATCGTTTTAATTTTTTATAAATGCTGACTACTCACGTTCATGGTTAATGCAAAAAAATTCTTTTATCTTTTGTGTCTTGTTCCTTCACAAGTATTCTTGAAAATATTGACGAAAATATTACTCTGAGATATATATTTAATACATATATTTATACACACACAGAGAGTTTCCTGTACCTCTTTGTTTCTGGGTAGTCTGTGTGACAGAGATTTTCTCTTGGCTCTTCTGGCCCAAGCAGCAGTGTATAAGTCTGCACAGATTTTGCAGATTTTTAGTTTGATATCTGTGCAATTTTTAGCGATTGTTTCTATGTAGGTTTTTGCTTAGGTTGGTGGATTCAAATCAGAAATTTTGAAAGGAGAATGAATTTTGAAGCTATGAAGATCTATTGCTATTTTTCAAACCTGTTTGCTCATCACCAGTTTTTATTTTGGGCCTTAGGACAGGTGAGTTTTACCAGCTTTTCAGGAAACTCTTGTTCGCGGAACAGATCTGAACTTGATATTCATTTGAAGTTTTTCACCAGTACATACTTAGCGTAGGCTGTGTTTTCTCTTTAATTTGGTTAAGGCTTTGTAAAATTGGATGCTGCCTGAGGGAGCTGTGCCTTACGGCTGGTTGTTACATTAAGAGCATTATTGTAAAAAATGCTGACTGCAGTCCAAGGACATTAATTTTCATATTCTCTCAGAAGCCGGGAAGTAAAAAAGCATTGATTGGTAGGACTACTGTTTCAGAAGTATCTTCAAAATACATTGCACAAGTCAGAGCTGAACTTACAGGTTCTAGTATGCTTAAGAAATGAAGACATTTAATAAAAATGTTACATTTCTGCCAAATCTGAAACTGAGATGTTAAAGATGTAGGTGAATGCTAGGGAGGTCATATATATGCAAGTGGAGGGTATGCTACCTTGATTTATTGTGTGGTTGTTTTTTTTTAATAGCACCATAACCAAATAGAACGTATTGGCTGGAGTTGTGCCTCTAGCTGTTACACAGTAAAACTCTTCCAAATGGCCTTGGCATTATTTTTTTTTGACAGAGTATATTTAGCTGTATGTACCTAACACCATTCTGGCTGTGTCTAATATCTATCCTTGGAATGACTGCGTTAATACTTGAGTCTGGGTCTGTGCTTATTTTCAGGCTTGTGGAAAGGGAAAATATATAAGATTAGTGTAGTTGTGAATTTATAATTAGTGCTTTAGGGGGCTAAGTTTGATATGTATGTATCTGCATGTACATAAAACTTGCTTCTGGAAACATATCAACTAGGAAGGAAGAAAAGAACATGAAATGCATTTCTGAGCTCTGGTAGCGTTATTGGTTACATTAAACAAATGAGGAAAAAAGATTGAGAGGTTCAGGAAAGCTTTGTCTTGGGAAGTTGAAAATATCCTTGATAATTACAATTCAGTTGTTTCAAGATTTTTTCATTGAAATGTGCCTCCACTTTCTTAATGTTCTGAAGTTATGGGGTTAGGCAGTAATGGGAGGCATTCAAGTCACCTTGCTCAGCTGGCTAATCCAGTGATCTTACATATATCACTGTAGTCAAAGGACAGAGAGGTGTTTTTCCAGAGTGTGAACTGGAGCTGGGGCTTTGTTTCTGAGTTTGCTCGTTTATCCTTGACAGTTAAATGCCTAAATATGCCTTTTTGTAACCAGGGTGGAAAGAACACTGTTTACTCTTTTCAGTGTTGAGATAATATTTTTTTTTTTTTTAAATGCAAAGGAGTGTGAAAGTTCTCATTTAAACTGCAATTAAGGAATAGGTGATAGTGATGATACCTGTTAGCTCCTATCTACAGCTAGGTCTCTTGGGCTTTGATCAGAACAGGGGATGTTGGAGTGACTATGATACGATGACATCTAGAGGTTAGACCAAGAATGTGGCTTAAGAAATTCCAGGAGGAGCTGAGTTTGGGGAGAAAGCTGCAGTCTTCCAAAAGTGGACGTTTTACCCCAGGGACAATCAGCCTGTTGGGCTGAAGCCCTGGGCTTGGTGCTCTGATGCTGGAGAGGGGGATGCAGGCCAGCAGCTGCGCTTCGGGTGGAAATTGGTGACTGCTACAGTTGGGGCTCCTCATCTGTCCTTCAGAGCTGTGTGCAGCTGCCATGCTGAAGGGGGTGGCTGGAACACAGGCTGCTCTTCCAGTAGGCTAAATGCCTGTGAAGGACATAGCCAAGTGTTTAAATGTATCATTTTTTAAATGTCGTCTTACATGTTTTTATTCCTAGGCTCCCTTTTTGAAATGAATAGGACCTTGAGCAGTGATGACGAGACTATCAACATTTTGAAACTAAATCACAGTTTGGTACTGGACAGTTGAAAAGAGTAATCATTGTTTCATGTGCTGAGGTGTGTTGAACTTTGAATTTCACAGGGTGGAAAACAGAACAAAAAGGAAGCTGTGGTCCCTTTAGTTCCTTTGCCCACTTCCATAGCATATTCGCTTCTCTTCTACTTACTAGTTTAGTACCAGACATGTAAATGTATAATATATATACAGTATGCTGTTCTGGCTGCTTAGATGGTTTTAAATCTTCCAGTTTATTTAAAAATTTTCTACTGCACGTCTTTAGCGTCAATCTTGCATTTAGTATCCTTGGCTCCTAAACTGTTTTCTTACAGAAAATCTCCGAAATCTAACCTTCATCAGTTAGGAAGAGCCAACTGGTGCTTATCAATCTTGCCTACGAAACACATGGTGGGAAATATTATGTAAGCTATTCACTGTGCTAGTGGCCCATTTAAATGTATTAAATACTTCAGCAGCTGTGTATGGAATACAATATGCATCCTATCTTAATGCATAAAGTACTAATAAAAGTTTGAACTCTACAAGCGTGTCCCTTGGCGGGAAATTTTCTTTGAGAACTTGCTATCAAAGCAGTATTTTTAGGGGTCAGGAAAAGACTATTTGAAATATACCATTTTTGTGGTGAAAGAAGAGGTTGGTGGTAAAAAAGATGGGGCAAACTAAGGTTCACTAAAGGAATCATTCTGCAAATATATCTGGGTGCAAGTCGGCGTGATACTATGGCAAATAACCCGAGGCAGTCTCTGCGTATGTAAACAAGAAAAATGGGTCAGTCCGTGGGTGTCTTGTATGTTTGAATGCGGCATTAGCCAGCTTGGGAATGTGTCTGGGGTCGATGCTTGCATTTTAAATGGATGCGGGAAAAACAAGTTTCAGAGAAATATCATCAGAAAGTGCTATAAGGAAAAGAGAACAGACATTTTTATCTGTTGGAAATAAAAATCAGTTTGCAAGATAGCTTGCTTGTAGTTGGTTGGTGACCAGACTCTTTCCTCAGGAGGGGTAATTTATGGTTCTGCAGTTGACTGGAGTAAGGAACAAAACCAGAGGGCAAAGGGACGGTGGGAACCCTCTGCCTTCTGCAGCGTGAGCCCAAGTCTGCTGTTTGCAGAACTAGCAAATGGACACTTGACATTTAGCTGCTGACATTATGTATGACTTTCTTGCAGACCAGTCAAAAACCCTCAAAACCCAAACCCCATAGCGAGCCACAGCAGTTAGATTAGTGGAATATTTTGAGATGGCAAAAGATCTCGCTCTGCGGTGGGACAAAAGAGAGGTCACTTCTTAAGGTTTTGTGGCAGTGAGTGACAGTGCAGGCTGCAGTGTGGCTAGTAGTAGCCTGGGCTGGGGAGACTGGGTTCCTTTTCCCTCTTCAGACGTTGCAAGCAACCTATTGCCTATTAGGTTAAGCTGCTTTCTCTCAAGCTCTCATTTCCATCAGAGGTTGTCCGTATGGACTGCAGAAATTTTCCCAAATACCCAATGCCCAAACACTGCAGCCGGATTCAGGGTTCACATTGTCTGTGTTCCTCACTGACGTATTTTGCAGATCCAAATGATAAGATGTGTGTTTATGTACAGTTGATGGTATGAAGTGCAATGATTTTGTATGTATAGCAAGCCAAACTATCTGATGTAATTTGAAGCTGTGATATAGAGCAAAAGTTTTGTGATGTTGTTTATTTAATGAACATGGAAGAAATTTTTTAGAAAACTTTGCTGCTGTCTTTGAAATACCTGAGGTACCTGAATCACCAAATACTACATAGTTTAATAATTTGCCAACTAAAAAAATACATTTTATGGCTGTATTCTTAAAGGAGTAACCGCTTTTTGTTTTTCTTTTGCTTTTTCTTTTTTTCAAGGTATGGGCTGAAGCCAAACGACCAAATTTTGGCAGAGGAGAAGCACAAAGAACTGTAAGCTCTTTTATGGTGATATAAATGCATATTCTATGTATTTGCTTTTCTATGTACACACATATCTTATTATTGAAGACCTGAAGCAAAAATTTTGTGTTTTCATAAGTAGTTTCTGCTCTTCAGTATTGTCTGCTGGAAATTCTGCAGCTTGTCTGAAAACTTAATTGTTCCAATAAAAAAGATTGTAATTTTTTTTGTTCATTAATTTCTTAACTGCAGTTGGCACACATGCAATTTAAGTGTCTCGTTCATCCTAGTTGATGTTTTATGTATGACGGTAGTTACACCAACAGCTACTGCCTGCTGCAGTAGGTTTGTGTATCAGTGAAATGTTTGCTTGGATCTGGCAGAAACAAAAAGGAAGATTATTTTTTCCCCAGGTTCTGTGTTGACTCATTATTTTAATTTGTCTACTCCTGTGATATCATGGCCATGCCCACCTTCACAAATTCCCAGTAACACAGTTGGGCTGTGGTGTGGGTTGTAGCTGAGAGCCATCAGTGCCCTGTCAGTTATATTGAACTTTTGCTTGTTTTGGCTAATCTGATTTTGTAGCCCAAAAAATGTTTATCCTGGGGGAAAAATGTGATCCATCATTCAATGGATCATTCTTTTGTCTTGCAGGAGAAGTAGCCATAGGAAGCTTAATCAAACATTGCAATAACAGCATATTCAGTTATTTTGCTCTTTCATTAAATACATGCCCAAACCAAAGAAGTTTAAAGTTCAAACTTATTCTGATTTTTAGATAGCATTCTATGTTTGGGCAAAATAATTATTTTTTATTTTGGCACACTATGTACTAAAATACAGAAGCTCTATAATTGAGTTGAAAGCAAATACCGGGTACTGTGCATAAACATGTGTATATTTGGAAAATGCAAAGTAAAAAGACTGGTGGGTATTGCCTGGATATTATCTACGTATAGGGGAGGGAGATTCTGAGTTGGTATGCCTGGTTTCGAAATGTTCCTTTCTTTTGTTTTATTTCATTTTTTTTTCTTCAATTATGGTAGCTTTTAAAACAGGTTTTCCAAGGTACTAACTTACAAACTGTATACATGTTTTGAAAGTGAAGGGGACTTACCAGAGCTTGGTATGTTCTCTTTGATGACTAATTAGTTCAATCGAGTTATTATATTAAATGGGGGAGATAAGTACTAACTAAAAGATGGCACAACTGTAACGTTCCTGCTCACTTGTATCTGTAATCATAAAAGGCAATACTGTAATTCCTTTTATTTCAGAATTTAGTTTAAAATTTCTCTTGTTCTTAAAGCTCTTTAGTATGTGCAGTACTTATTTCTTATTACTGCTCTTTTTAATTCCTGCACATTAATACCACTTGGTGAAGAGCTATGCCCAGTGCATGAACTCCAGTTTTCTTCTTGCTCCATTCACTCACAGGTCTTCATGAGCAGCCTGAAAACTGTTCTGTGTGAATCTCATCTTTGCCATCCCTCAAATCTGTATTATCTAACTACTTTTTTTTTGACGATAGTTGGTTTAAAAGACTCTAGAAAATACTTTACTTGTCAGCCCTTACGTAATTGTATTCAGTGTCTTCTCCATAAAGACTAGTGGAATATTTATATAAGAGTTGTATTTCCAAATAAGATACGGATTTTTAGGATTACTTTCACGTTTCTTCGTTTCAGGATAGAGATAGTGGGAAATCTGGTCCCTTTTGTGTTCATCTGCATGCTTAGATATAAAAAAAACAACTTTTTTTTTTTTATTTTAAACCTTCAGCTCTTGCACATAATTGTCTGTTTTCATTTTTACACTACCATTATTTTGCATTATTTCATAGTATTCCCAAAAGCCCCAAGTAGTTTATCTGCGTATAAAATGAGGTAACTGTTTCAGATGAATTGATATTTATAGCTGTCAGATTTCCCCACGTTAAACATTTGGACATTTCTCAGTAAGATCATAGATTTCAAGCAGTAAAAATGTATTCTGAAGATTTAATATCTTTGGAAAAAGAATTATTTGCTAAAAGCCTTAGTGATTGAATTACTAGCCAAATGAAATTTCCGTGTTCTTTTAGAGGATGGAAAAAGACATTTAACTTACATTTGAGCATCGTGGTAATGTACCTGTGACATTAAAACTGCTTGAGGTGCAGGTAAAAGAAAGGCAAGAGCAGTTGCTTTTGATCGATAGAAGAGACTGGTTTTATGTAGAGCACTGTCTCTAATGACACAGCACTTGTGGATAGCATAATTATGATTAACCTATTAAATGTGTTAGACCATTTTAAAAGGTATAAACAAGCTGGAACTATTAAAAGTACTAGCATGTTGAGGGGTTAAGCCCAAGTTAAATGACATACAGCTCTGTATTTTGCACAGTACAGGTTGTACTGTGTACACAGGCTTTATTTGCACAATAGATACTGATTAAACTGAACCTTTTGATGTGAGGTATTTCATTTAAAGTACTTTATACGTACCAGAATCCCGATTGAGCTTTTTATTTTAAGTATGTTGCATGTTACTTAATTGCATATCAGTTACAGGTACATTCACAGCATAGTCACTTCTTAAATAGAGGGTTGTACTCTTTTAATTAAATAAATTAAATTCAGTAAAAACTGAAGTTTTAGATGAATCAGCTGCAACAGAGGCCTTTTTTTGGTTTTTCATTGTTATTGCTACAGTAGCTCCCGAGATGATTTATCTACTGTTGGTTATAATGAATGAGTTTGAACATGCTTTTGCCATTGACCTTGGCATCTTGAATGTCGCTGGATACTTGAGCAGGGACAAACTCCCGTAGGCCAGTGTCACGTTGTTTTGCGACAGACCTTTGGAACTTTTCTAATACACCGTGTGCTCTTCTTCTGGGACCACGCTAACTGTATGGTACAGAACAGATTAAACAATGTTGAACCTGAGAGCACTTTCAGTCCTTCAAGCTAAATTCTCTGATTTAACTTACAGACGAGTTGTTAGATACTTAACTATTATTTTCTGATAGTAAGGCTTTCATATAAAAGAATTGCCAATTCTAGGGAATGGTGCAAGACAACTTACCATTAGGGTAATTGTTGCTGATTTGGTTATAAACTTATTCTCAGGCTCAGTGCCCTTCTGACTAAAGTGTTCTCCTGAACCTGTCCTGGTGTTTTTAAGTCAAATACAAATAAAGTTATACTCTACATATTCCTGTTCAGTGCCAAAATCCCTCTGCTTGAAATAATTTATGTTCCAGTCTTGGAATGTCAGCAGCTCTTATATTGACTTACCTAGTAAGGAAGACTTCTGTTGGCATTCTTCATCTAATGCCACAATGATTTCTCTGACTGTCAGATGTCCTTCGGTTTCTCAGAGATCACTTCTATGTAGCTATTGTTCATAAAAATGTAAATTTGTTCAGTAACAAATGCTTTATCTCCAAAAGTAACTGGGCCAGTTACGCCCTGACTTGGCTTGATCCTGTTGTCCTTGAATCTCAGTTATCTAGAGAGAGAAGTGCAGCCACTAAGACAGACTGGAGTTGGTTTACAGGCATGGCATCATACTTTACTTCTATTTTAAGAGCTAAAGTATGAAAGATCACCAATTCACTTGGACTGTAGCAATGCTTTGAATTGTCTTTTTCTTAGTGTTTACTTCTTTATCTTAAAAGAATTTGTTGTGCTAAAGTTGTAAGTTAGTGCATGTATAGTTTATTTTCAGAATTCAGATGGAAATATCTATTTCCCCTGCCCCAATCAACTCTTGAACACACACAGAGTGGAGATCACTGTCCTGCAGCTCAGCCAGGGAGTGGGATGTGTGGAGGCTTCTTAGCCTGCTTCCATGTAAAATTAGCAGATCAGTTCAAACTGTCTGAAATGATGATAAAGTGAATCAGATTTGGTTTTTTTGGTGAGTTCATTATTCTGCAGCAAGAATAACAAAGAAGGGGTACAGTAGTATCTTCATTTTGCACAGTTGATTTATGAGGTAAGTGTGCATTTGTAGCTGAAGAGATATCCTGGAGATGTGTCCCGCCTCCTCCAACCCAACTCATCCCCTGTGACTTTGAGGAGGGGAAAAAAAAATTCCATCCTGCAAGGCTGCGGGGGAAGCTCAGACATAATAAGGTTGGTGAGGCCTTAATGTTGCATGTTTTTCCCCTTCAGAACAATAAGTAAATATAAACTCTGAGGAAAAATGGAAATATTTCTCCTGACCATTTATATGGTCCTTTTACAAGAGTTGCTCCTATTTTTAATTCTCAGAATAGGGCTAAGTGACTTTAACTGAAGGTCATATTAACCAAGTATAGATTTGTGTGTGCCTGTACCCGTGTGCATGTGTGGTTGCCTAGGCTATTTTTTTTTCTTTTTGTCGTGGTTCCACATCAAAAGCTATTGAGGAGAATAAATTTAAGATGGCTGCAGCAAGTGATGGGATGTGATCGAAGTTGCACTGATATTAAAGTAGAAACAGTTAATTTGCTTTCCTGATACAGAGTCCATTTTCACTGTGTGAAGTAGTGTTAGGAGAGGTGTTGGGGTTTTTTAGTAATAGTCTCTTTTGCTAAAATATGGGCTGTAGCAAAATCTTGGTAGCTTGACTAGCTTGTATGAACAGGCAACTAAAATATATTCATTGTGAGTCTTAAAAAGCATTCTTTGGAGTTTAGTGGTACCACCAAGTCTGTAAGCAATGCTTGAGGACGCTTGGTTTAATAAGCTTTGACTGTTGGTTGTACAATTTTATAAACTGTTTTGTTTAAGCAGTTTTGGCTGTAACAGAACACTTCATTTTTTTTTGGAAGTTAGTTGAAGGGGAAAGTAGGAAGTGTGGCACCCATTTTGTGCCCCGCAGCTACCTCTGCTTTCCATAGTACATCTTTTTACAGAGATAAAAGCCATGAATTGATAAAGAGAAAGAAGATAAATACAAGCTTCCTTTCTCTTCAGTCAGCTGTTTGACGTGTTGCAGTCAGAATGGAGGGCAGACGTGTTGCTCTGCTGCAAGTTTGCTGAGAAGAATTTATTTAGCTATTTCATTCTTAGCTGCATACTTGCTATATGAATATTTTTTTCATGGTGAAAGTGAACAAGGGAGAGAGGGGCTTTTAAGCTTGAGAACAGCTATTTGGGTGAGCGATGCAGTTTGAATTATCCGTAACATCTGGGGGGGTTTTGTGTGTTCTGGTTTTACTTAACCAAGATGTATACAAGTGTGTGTGTATGTATGTGTATATATATATATGTATCTATCTAAGGGAGTTTTGGAAGGATAGACATAGTAGGCCTGTTTGGGGATTACAGAGGTGTGTATGATGCTTGAGCGAGTAATTTACAGTAGGAGTTTAGAAGTATTCTGGGTATGTTAGAAACCTAGATGATAAGGAAGAGATTTGAACCTCTTCATGGGAATGTTGTCATGGAGTTTCCTTGTATTTGGAGGGGTTACCATGTGTAAATCACTATCACAATAGTGAAGTGTAAAAGCTAAGGGACTCAACCCCAAATCCTCTTACTGTGTAGCCGAACTTCCCTGATGGTTCAACATGCAGTGAGAAAGGCATGAATGCTGGGGACATAAAGGGGTTCAACTGTCTGTCTAATGTTGGAAACAACCAAGCTACAGAATTTTGTGCCACTAGAGGGTGTAGCTTATCTTCAGTAACACTTTCAAAAATCCTTTCTGGATTCAGTGTCCTGTTGGTGTGTTGTCTCTCTAACATACCTTTGTGTTTTATCCACTATGTTGCCCTAAAAACTTTAAAAAGAGGGAAGGAAATTGTTCTAGGGAAAGAGATACTAAAATACCAGAAATACTAAGCTTTAAATCTTTTGTTGTCCTACTCAACATATGCTGACAACATAGATGATTTGTATAGTTAGGGTGATGCATGAACCTGTCACAGATGTCTGTCAAAGCTGTAGAGTTACTTTATATAAAATACCTCACTTGTAATTATATTTGAGTGGATTAGAATATAATATGAAGTGTGATTTGGTGATGAAGCAATGTGGAAAGCTGTTATGGCAATAACAAAGTGCCCAGCTTTATGAAAAAGCTTACCAACTCTCATCTTTACAGAACTGTATTTTAGATTTCCTCCTCGTTTTTTTCAGCTCAAGCTGTTATACTGACCTGTTTCCTGCTGTAGAGGTTTGTATGAAGACTTTAATAAAAATGTCTACTGTGGAACTGATACTCACTTTTACAAAATCTAATATCTTTAAAATTACTACAATTTGAAACTTGTAAACTACCGTTTTTAATGCATAAGCAGTAGTCTCAAATGATCAGTCTCTTGAACTGCCATCTTCTCTGAAACCAAATATAAGCTTTGTTGTGTATTGACACTGTTCTGTGACATTCAATCAAGCACTTCGAGTACCCTTTCCCTGTGTACTGGGACCACTGCTGTTTAATGTCTTCATCAATGATACACAGTGGGACCGAGCACACCCTCAGCAAGTTTGCAGACAACACCACGCTGAGTGGTGCAGTGGATGTGCCTGAGGGACGAGATGCCCTCCAGAGGGGCTTAGACAGGCTCGAGAAGTGGGCCCATGTGAACCTCATGAGGTTCAACAAGACCAAGTACAGAGTCCTGTGTGTGGGCTGGGGCAAGCCCCAGTATCAATACGGGCTGGGGGGATGAAGGGGTGGAGAGCAGCCCTGCTGAGAGAGACTTGAGGCTATGGGTGGATGAAAAGCTGGACACAAGCTTTTCATGTGCTCTTGTGCAGCCCAGAAAGTCAACAGTATCCTGGGCTGCATCAAAAGCAGCGTGGCCATCAGGTTGAGAGAGGGGATTCTGCCTCTCTACTTTGCTGTGGTAAGACCCCACCTGGAGTACTGCGTCCAGCTCTGGAGTCCCCAGCATAAGAAGGACATGGACCTGTTGGAGTGGATCCAGAGGAGGGCCATGAAGAGGATGAGAGGGCTGGAGCACCTCTCCTGTGAGGACAGGCTGAGAGAGTTGAGTTGTTCAGCCTGGAGAAGAGAAGGCTCCAGGGAGACCTTATTGTGGCCTTTTGTACTTAAAGGGGGCCTGCAGGAAAGATGGGGACAAACTTCTTAGCAGGACCTGTTGCAATAGGATAAGGGGTAATGGCTTTAAACTGAGAGAAGGAAGATTTAGACTTAATAGAAGGAAGAAATTTTTTACACTGAGTGTGGTACACTGGCCCAGATTGCCTAGAGAGGTGGTAGGTGCCCCATCCCTGGAATCATTCAAGACCAAGTTGGATGGGGCTGTGAGCAACCTCATCTAGCTGAAGGTGTCCCTGCTCATTGCAGGGAAGGTTGGACTGGATGACCTTTAAAAATCCCTTACAACCCAAACTATTCTATGATTCTAAACTTTTCTCAAATGATTGGGAATTCTGTGGAATAAGATTCTGGACAATGTGCTGTGGATATTTGAAAAACATGTAATGCAAGAGATTGATAGTTGGGACGAACTGTGGTGATCTGGAATACATGTTGTTAATCCTGTTCTTTAGGTTGTTGGCTCCCTCTGTAGAAATTACTTTAAATTGCAGTTTGATTTCTCTAGAATTGTTTTATCACCTCTGCCGTATATGTAAAGGCTTGACTCACATGTATAAAAAGAATGATTTGTAGTTAGCTACAGAATTTCTATTACAGATTCCTCCCTCTGTTTTTCTCTTCAGATCTCTGCTTGCCCACCCCCAGCTCAATTCTTTTGAGTGCAGCACCAATGCAAATTAGTGTTACACAAACCAGATCATGAAATTCTTGATAATAGAGAGTCCTGCCTAAAATTTCCAAAATTAAGAATCTAAATTATAGCAGAAATGCTTTTTCTTTCTTTAATGGAGGCAGCCTTTACATCTACTTAAATTAAAAATGAAAAATTGCAAGTGTTAATTACATTGTATAATTTCATTTTGCTTCCTGCTGTTGATAATATGAAGTAATCTGCAGGTTACTTATACAGGGCAGTAAACATACTGGATCAATATTTTTAAATTATGCTTATGTATCAGTGCAGTTTTGTAGTTCAACCTTCTGCCTCTATGTTACTTTGTGTATACAATATATTAAAGCAAAACACTGCAATGTAGCTTTATGGGGTCTGTTAAAATATTCTTTATTGTTAAGCAGCTCTTGGAAATGAGTGTTGGCTCATTCTTATATAACACAGTGTTTACTTGATATAAAATAGAAGAAAACTTCTGATGGCTATGGTTGGCAGATAAGAACAAGGCTTATGTTCTTCTGGGGAACTTTGTTTTAGAGCCTGACCTACTTGTATGAGACCATCCTGTGGTACAACACTTCCATGGTAGTGGACAAAGGAAAAGTTTGGAGGGGAAAAGAAGATGGATGTGAAAGCCAATGGAGAACTCAAAATATTTTGTGTGTGTGACATATGAGAACCCAAAAATGAAAGGTTTAAAAACAGCTTCTAAAGGATTGAAACTTTATTTGCTGAAGTTATAGAAGTTCCTAGTATCAGATTTCTTGTTCTTCTGTAGTCTTGCTCTCATGTGACTTAATCTTGTATATTAATTTTTCTTCTCTTACCTTCAAAAGATGTTTTTCAAGTACCTGTTTTGATTACTACTTTAGTGATTACTATCAATACCATCTTTTAAGTAGTACATCAGAGATACCAAAAGGTCCTTCAATGGAAAAATGGTTTGGAACTTTCCAAGCTGTAATACCAGCTGAAATCTGACAACTTTCAGGAGCTCTTACAGTACTGGTTATCGAGTTAAATTGATCTTTCATAACCATTTCTTACACTTTGAAAAATTATGAACCAATAGATGGATTGACATAGATTTGCCTGGGTCTTTGATGTAGTGAGCTAATGAGATGAGTTAGTACTCTACTGCTCTTTCTGATAGTAATTACTGTTACTTAGTATGTACTTTATTTCCTTGTTTTAAACAAAGTATGTACATTTTTGCTTTTGCTGCCTATTCCTGGTATCACCTTCAAGTGCAGGCTGAGCAGGTAGCCCTCAGCACTGAATTGAATGCCCAGACTTAGAAAGTTCAAGTATTCTGAACTCCTGTGAAGGGTTTCAGGTTGCTGCTCACCAACTGAGTGTTCACAGCAAAGGCTTCACCAACAGCACAAAGTGGTTACACCCTCTTGTCCCCCCGGGGTTCATGTCTCAATAAATGCAAGGTTGGGCAGATGAAAAATTAAACAATGGTGTGAAAAATGGTGTTAACAGTATTTTGCATTGACTCCAGGTGTGCACAGAGTGCAGTGCTAACACAGTAGTGACATGAGTGTGTGCAACCACTGATGTATTTGAAGGCTGAGTTTTGAATAGGCAGACTAATTTTTCCGTGGTGCTGCAAAGTTCCTTCACATTATTGATTTCTTTCAGATAGAGAATGGGGTGCATACCTACAGTAAGAAGCAGTCCTAAGCTGCAGAGCATGCAAAACCTCCTGGGAATGTTATTTCTTAGTTAAAGTAGTTTTCTACATCTTTGTTGCACCAAAATGTGCAATTTAGAATTGGACAAAATCTACCTTTAGAGTATTTTTACGTGTTATGCAGTGTATCACTGAACTTTTGAGATTTTCTAAAATTTAGAAATCACTATTTGGTTGTTTTACTCACTAGGAAGATATACCATCTGTCTCTGTCCCTTGGAAAGAGAATATAAATAAAGGTATTGCTATGGCATTGTTTTGAAACATCAGAGTAATTGATTTGTGCAGCTCTTGCAATGTATCTCGCAGCTTGAAGTATTCTGAGAGATAGAATAAGAGTTAACATGGGATTTTTATGCCATTTGCTTACTGTACTTCTTACCTATTGTATTTTGTTCATAGTCCTCTGGAGACCACTAGATGTAGGAAAAAATTAATACCTGCATTAACATTTTATGAAATAACATTGATTTCATTAATGTCATAAATCTGCATGCGGAGGAAAGTCTTCAGAAAATCTTTTCTTGGCAGATCCTCTTTTAATTCTGCTTTTGTTCAGATTTTAATGAAATACTTAACAAAGCTGTTGAAACTGTGGCAGTGTTTGAAAGCCTTAGAAAAGGGATGTGCAGTCAGTGCTGGTTGTGCCACAAGGTGGTGCTTTATGTAGGCACTCACTTTATGGAATTAATGGAAAACTACAGTAAAAGATGGAAAATGTATGATGTGCATTCACAGTTTGAGCTGGAGATATGATGTACCTGAGTAAAGAAAACAAATTGTGTGGTTGGTTGTGGTCTGTGTTATAAAAAAAAATAGAAAAAAAAATTCAGATTACTGTGTTAAAAGATTGTGCTGTAATAGACAAAGTTGCGAACCCCAGAATTATACTTGAATTACTTTATCTCTAAACTCAGTTTTGTTCTGTGGGTTGTGTTTTTTCTTTTGTTTTGTTACTAGCACGATATGGTTGAGGTAATGTACTTTAAAAACATTTACACGTGTTGCTGGTATGATTATCTAAAAGCTGACCAATGCAAAAGAAAATAAAAATATCATTTAGCTTATACTCCGTTTTTGGGGTAATCCTAAGAGTAGATGGAGAATGTAAGGCCTCGGTATTTTTGCATTTCAATGAAAAAGTCTACTGTAACAGAAGATATGCTATAACTGAATTTTAAAATGAAGAAATCTTTCATTTGACTTTTACATAGCTTCAAGTTTTGTGAACTACTAGAATTCTGAATATAGAACTTATTGCTTCATTCCACCTGTGTATGCATGTTCTGTTTAAATGCACAAAGTAAGCAATTTATTGTTTCTTCATAATTCCATAAGACATAGTCAGGATAAGATTCTGTGATTCTGTGGTTCTGTGATATAATGCCATCATTTTTCCTAAATAATGGGATAATGAGATGTATTGTTCTGTAATCCTGTTGTTCTCAGACGTTTGTGTGCTTTTCAGTGAATAACAAGGTATATATTTTTCCTATGCTGGGACTTGAATTTTCTCATTCAGAATCTTTTTCAGTGATACTGTTTAGAACTGAATTGTCAGAGAAATTCAACTGATGTCCTGCTCGTTACACTATTGTAAAAAAAGGCATGATTACATCAGGTATTCCATTTCCAAAGCTGCTAATGTGACAATCACTCTCTTGACTAATTTAGCTTTAAAAGTATCCTCATTTACAGATGTAAGCGCCCCATATAGAAAAATATGATAAGCTGCATAGTTTATCAGAAGCTGAAAGAGTAGATAAGTCTGTTGTCCATTCAGTCTTTCTGGGTTAAGCTTAACCCCAAGAGTACCAATTAGCGCTTAGTGTAGTGGGTCCTGCTCTTTTGAAGGAGGTGATCATCTATCAGAGCAGATTAAATGGCTTGTGTGAAAATAATTTAGTAGCTGTCCATTAATTGCCTTTCCTTTCATAGAACTGTAGAAAGAGACCTCAAGAGATCATTTAGTTTCATTCCCCTAATCCAGCTAGAGATGCGTCTTTGTCATTCCTGGCAGATATTTGTCTACCCTCCTCTAAAGAGCTTTGGAAGTAATAAGATGTCATGTGGAGACAGTGCAATCTTACTGCATAATCTGTATTGGTGTCTCGCTTCCTTCCCATTCAAAAGTTCTCCCTCCCCAAGCTTAACCCAAGTTTTAATCTGTTCTGAATGCAATTGAGACCTGTCCTATTCTCCTCTGACACAGAGAGCAGATCATTCCCTTCCTGTTGTTTTTTTATTTTTCTGTTCTCAAGTCTGTCCTTCTCATCTGTAGACTGGGGAATGCAGGGTATGTCTCTCCCTGCAGCTCACATGGTTTCAACTTCTTCCCAGTTTCACTGCTTTCCTCTGGCCTCCCCTGAGTTATTTTAGGTGCTTCATGAAGTGCGTTGCCAAAAATGGGGTGCAATCTTCCATCTGTGTGGAATTCTTAAGGCATCAAATTAAAAAACATTAAACTCAGAGCTGATGGAGTACAGTATTCTGAATAGCAGTATTGGAATCATAAATATTTATCTTTAAATTTAAATTTTCCTGTCACTTTGGAGATGCTGTTTGGTATGCCTTAGAACTAAAAAGTAGTTGGTTATTTACATTCAGATTAATTAAGAAACAAGACAAATAAATAAAGCTTAAAATTTATAGCATCTATTAGTTAATATGTTTAGGATTTAATTTTTTAAGTTCAAGAGTAACTGTACTACTAATTAACCTCTACTCAAACATCATAGCTTCTCCCCTCCCTCCCCCCACGAATGAATTCAGGAAAAGAAAGTTAGCTGCTCAAAATAATTCAGATAATTGACTCTCAGAAGTCCTCTGGATACACTGCATAAAATAACAACAAAATAATGTTGGGTATTTAATTCCCGAAAGTGTTTCTTTGTGACTTAAATTTCTAATGTGGCTTCAGAGAATTGAAAGTGGTAGTTGTGGGATGGCTGCTGGTTTATGGGGGTGTTGGGAGTGGATCGTTGTTCTTTGACTCCTGGTGAACAGAAGACCATGAGTTGAAGGCACTTTGCCACCGTTTTCAAATTGGACCGATCAAAGGTGTATGTAGTTTACTTATGAGGAACAATTCTTTGTACTTAATTAAGTAGATTTTCTGGATGAGCTGTCCTGCTATGAGAAATCACGGTACAAAATTTGGTAGTTCTGTTTTGTTACAGAAGTTTCCCTTTGTATGAAATCTGGTGTAAGAGCATGAAGTAGCAGGATGAACCAGAGAACCGATGCCCATAAACCAACTAAACAGCAGAGAAAGAACAGCAGAGAGGGAGCTGGATGGATTACATAAATTATTACAGGAAAAACATAGCAATGGGTCTAAACTGGGGAGCCAGAACAGCACAGGACTGGCAGGACAAGGCCATATGCAAAGCAAATGTGCATATATATTTGCTAGGGTAAGGTTCTGTGCACATATGCACCCCTACAGGCACAGGGGTAGGTGCACAGATGCAGAGCAGGCAGAGTAGCCTGTTGTGCAGAGAAAATACTGATATTTAAGCCATTTTAGTAGTGTGATGGAAGAGATCACTTAAAGTAGACTCAGTAAATGAGGACATCTAGAAGCCCCTCTAAGTATCTGTGTCTGGTAGGGGTATGCAGTTTTACGTTTGCAGAGAAATAAGTATGTGTTTTAGTGCAAAGCTGATTTGCTTTCTTACTGATCATGAATAGCCTTGAAGACTTGCCAGGAAATATCTCATCTTCTGATCTACATACTTATATAGCTCAGCAATCATTGTATATGGGTGTCTCAGGCATTTAAATTGATTTGTTCTTGCAGCTTTCTGTTAGATAAGATAGTGATTTTATGGATTTGTGGCCAAAGCAAACAGGGAACGTATCTGGCTCCAAATTGCACGGGGAAACTTGCTGCAAATTCAGAAGCCGTGTGCCTTAACCCCTGAGCCATCTGCTGCTTCTGAAGGGGGTCTGTTGCCCTGGTACCACACTGCTGTACCATCAGCTGACCTTGCTCTACCAGGAGTGGAAACAGGGACCGACACAGGCTGCAGCTTCTGTCCCCAAACCAGCCATCACAGATGGAGTGCAGCTGCTGCAAGGGATTCAGTGGTACCTTCTGGTGGCATGAGTCAGCTGCCGCCGTTGCAGCTGCAGATGCCACTGGCTCTGCTCAGCAGCTGAAACCCATATACATTATTCAGGCTGGTGCAGGAGCCCGTGGGAGGTGATGGAGATAAACTCCCTGTGCCAGTTAAGCACCACGCTCCCAGTACACGCCGCCTGACCTTGTCTCTTTAACTGGTATAGCTGTAGCTCCGATTGTGAGGGGGGTAACAACGGAGCTGCAGAGGGTGAGAATATAAGGGTATTAATGCATTTCAGTTATTAATTTCTAATAATGCATAAACAAAACTGAATACACACACTTTTCCCTACCCTGCTTGTCCTAAATTTAAGTCAGCGGGATGTTTGCAGTTCTTGGACTATCAAAGATAGTCTTCATAGATAATCTTCATAGAATCGCAGTCTTTCACTGTATAGAAAAAAGTATTTTGGGGAATTCAATATTAATGTAAAAATGTGGTGAGTGCTTTAAGTTGAAAGGGAGTATTTAAACAAGATACACAACTATAGTAGTTAACACTGTGCTCTTAAACTGCAGTGACAAGTTACCTTACGGATTTGCTGAAAGCTGAGATGGGCTACTCTAATCTGCTTCTGAACTCAAATAACTTTTCTAAAGCAGGTGATCTCTTCAGCTAATGTTTCTAGTGTTCAGCAACCATGGAACATGTCTGTATGCAACAGCAATTAAGCCTCCCATTCCCTTCTTTTGGCACAGTCTTGCACAAATTTTTGAATTCTGGAAAAAAATTCGGGGGGGGGGGGGAATATGGAAAAAAAACCCCAAACAAACAACAAAGGGAGGAGCTGGGTTCTAATCCCCAGCAGTAGCCATGGGAATGTTTTGAAACAGCAGCTTTCTTACAACTTCCCAGTGTGTGAACATCCTACTTCACAACGAAGATAAAATTGTGCCATCGTAATTGTCCAAATACATGTGTTAGTAGTTGATAAAATTTATGGGAGTCTTTCCTGAGTTGAAAGGATGTGCCTGTGTCAAGGGTTGGACACTGAACTATTAAACTGTGTGACTGTTATTTATTGTCTTTATTCTGAGAAAAACACCCTGCAAATGTCTTTAAAACCAGTTCTTTTTTTCTCTATTCCTGTCATATTGGTTATTACAGATAGCAATTACTATACAACAGCCTTTTTTCCTTTATTTTCTTCTGTAATTTTTTTTGGCTCAGGTGCTTTCCATGAGTAGAGGTCACCATTGTGGTACCTGAAAATATAAAATACTGTGTTTTCTAAGGCAGTAAGATATCAACCAAATGAATAGAAGGGAGAAATTTAACTGAATACAAATTAAAAAAGAGGGAGAAATGAGTAGGCCTAAAATATACAGAGAACTGTAGTTTGGGGTTTTTTTGGGAGGGAGTGGGGTTGGGTTTTGTTGGCTTCTATTTTTAAAAGTATATGCTGAGAAGACACTAAATAATTTTCCACTGAAGAAGCCTCCCTAGTGTAGGCAATTAACCTTCAGTGAATATTCTAGTAGGATTTCAGCATTGGAGTAAACTTGCATTGCAGATCTTGTAAAAATTACAAGTTGCAGAATCTTACATCTGTGAATTGAAGTTCAGTGTTGGTTTTGCCCAGTTATTTGTATGTGTAGTTGTTCTTTTCACACTCTTTGTTATTACTGCATTTCCCACCATGATCCCTCTATTCTCAGGATGCTGGCAGCTCAAAAACCTGTGATGAGAAGTGGAAATACCCTACTTTGGTGTTTTACAGTTGCTCCAGCAGGATAACAGGAGTGATGAACTCCTTAAAGGGAAGATATTGCCGCTGGATGGTGCTGTTGGGATGTTATTTAACTTGCAGTCTGTGATCATGTGGATGGCGTGAAATCTCCACCCCAGTCCTCCCCAAAGATTTCGTTAAGATCTGCTGCAAGAAAATCCTGTGTGTAGAGGTCACGGTACCAATGGGAAAACAGTCATCCTTCCCCTCTACCTTCACAAAGGTTGGGCAAGGGTAATTCTGGCTGGTGTCATCTGTGCCGGAGCTTTGCAGATGAATAATGTTTAATACAAGTTTGGATGAGAGCCTGCTGCTTGGGAATACAGTTGTTTTTATGGAAGGTGATGTTCTTGAGGAATGGGATCTATTGGAGCCAATCAGCTCGGTGAAATCTGCATATTCATAATACATCTAATTATCCAGAAAGAGATGCTGAGTTACTGAAATTGTCACTTTGAACGGTTTCCTAACAAGGGGACTGTCTTTTAAAACGGCAGGGGTTACATAGTTAGCTACCTATTACATTAAAAAAAAAAAGTTTTGACTGTTTTATGCAAATCCACTGCATTACCTCGTATAAATGAGAAGGTAAATCAGCTTTTGAAAGCTCTTCATGTTTTTTGAGGGTGGAGAAAATGAATTCTTCTTATAAATTTGCATTTCAAGAAGTAAATAACTACTGAAACGGTGCACCTTCTCTTAAAGATTGCAGTTTGATAAACTAGAGATTTGAGATTTAAAATGGCTTTAGAAATTTTTGAAACTCATCTATGAACAATTGAAAACCTACTCCAATTTTCCTATAAGCTGGTTTAAAAATGATTTATTTTTTTTTGTGCTCGTTCTCTTCCTCTTCCATTTTCTTTCATGTATTTCGATCTGTCCAGAGCAATTGGAGTAAATTTTTTTAAGAGGCCTGGAAGAGGAGAAAAAATATCCCTAGAAATTAAGAAAACTATTGCTGCCATCAGTACTGACTTCAGAAAAAATTAAGAGATTTGGCGAGACACCATCCTGTGTATTTGTAGCTGATTCCTTTTACCAATTGAGTGATCCTGTATCTGTCTTCTAATAGTTCTTAAGCTCAGTGGGCAATATCATAACCGTGTTTGACAATGCAGCAAAAGTGTGTAGGATAGTAAGTTACTTCAGGTTTCAAGCAAGTTACTGGCTTGATAAAGAAGAGTTCTAAGGAGGGAAAGGTGGGTAGAACTCAGACATTTTCTCCCAGCGTCATGCCTACTTCACTGGAACAGACTTTGATTGTACTTTCACAGAAGCACAGTATCATATGGGGTTGGAAGGGACCTCTGGAGATCATCACCCAAAGCAGGTCCACCCAGAGCAAGCTGGACAGGAATATGTCCAGGTGGGTTTTGGATGTCTCCAAAGACAGAGACTACCACCTCTCTGGGCAGCCTGTTCCAGGGCTCTGCCACTCTCAAAGGAAGGAAGTTCCTCCTCATGTTTAGATGGAACTTCTTATACTCAAGTTTGTGCCTGTTTCCTCGTCCTGTCACTGGGCACCACTGAGAAAAGACTGGCCCCGTTCCTCTTGACACCCACCCTTGAAGTATTTATAGGTGTTGATCAGATCCCCCCATAGACTTCTCTTCTCCAGACTAAAAAGATTGAAGTCCCTCAGCCTTTACTTTGTTTTACATCTTTTTGTAGGGTCACTTTAAAATAATCTGTCATTCAACAAGGGTAGAAAAGCTGACATTCTGTATCTATAGATTATTTTTTTCCCCAAATTTTTCATGTTATATGATAGAACCAAAGATGAATTGTCCATACAAAAAAGTTTCAGTAATTGAAATGAAATTTATGAATCGCTGTAGCTAGGTACATGAGTGCAGATACATATCAGTTTTTTAGTTTTTTTTTCTTCTTGATTAGCAGGTGTACATGTGAAAGAGTGATTATGTTCTATTATGTGACTGCTTCTATGCCCTCCGGCTTCTCTATGAAATAGCTAAGCAGAATTATCACTTGTTTGAGAGAGTATGAAATCCTAGATACATTCCCACATGGAAGTCTCGTGTTCAGTGTGTCATAGGTCTGTCTCACTTAAATTCTTATTACTAGAGATTCGTCTTCTGACTGTAATGAGGTAACACATCACAAACTCATGTTTTAGTCAGTGTGATTGTGAATATAGATAGGGTGTTCAACAACCAAGATGTAGTAGTAGCATATGTCTTTTTTTAAATTTATAATGTACAGTAGTCGTGATAAATTTTGTAAAACCGATATTGTTTCAGAGCATCCAGCTTCATTTGGTAAATAGAATTCTTTAAAGATACCATCTGTTCAGGCCTCATGTTTCTGGGTCTAGTATCTTAGTGTAGATTCATGAATCTTCTCTCATTATTATAAGTCCCTTCTCCATCTTTCCTCCAGTTGTCAATTGATTTAACTTTCCTAATTAAATTTAAGGAGGTTGGAGCCAGTCTTTTTTCAGTGGTGCCCAGTGACAGGACAAGATGTAACAGGGACAAACTTAACATAAGAAGTTCCATGTAAACATGAGGAGGAACTTTTTTCCTATGAGAGTGGCAGAGCCCTCCTGGAACAGGCTACCCAGAGTAGCCTGGTGGAATCTCTGTCTTTGGAGACATTCAGAACCCACCTGGACATGTTCCTCTGGGTAGACCTGCTTTGGGAGGGGGAGGGGATTGGACTAGATGATCACCAGAGGTCCCTTCCAACCCCATATCATTCTGTGATTCTGTAATTATCTGTAATTATAGAGTTAGGCCCTATGGATCAATTAGTGCCCCATTCTACCTCTTTGTTCTCCCTTGTCTCTCAGGATACTGTTCAGATTCTTAATCTTCTAAGAGTGAGAATCCTTAATAGGTGCATTTTAAGGAGAGGGAAAACTGTGGCCTTTTATACTGCTCCTTTGATATTTGGGGTTTAATTTGGTTTCTTTTTATATATACCCTGGATTCTTCACCTATTCTCCCATCACAGTTGAGTTAGATCTGTAAGCTAGCGTTCATTTGTTACCCTGTTGTTCCACTCGTTCTGAAAGATGGGCTTGGTGGAGTTGTCCCACTTGAGTCATGCCCTGCCTGTTTCCCGTCTGTGGGAGTTCTGCCTTTCGCTGTGGGGAGAGACATTCACAAGGAGAAGAGTGTGAAAACCCGGGAGTTCTGCCAGAAACAGCTTCCCTCATATGCCATCCTCTTCTTCTGGTTGTAAAAGCTTCAGCGTTAGAGATGTTGCCCCAGACTTGATAACAACCTACATGTTTCTCCCTTGATAGGGAGAACAAGCTGAGTGTTGGAGACTGTTTTTTTACTATGAAGGAGAAGCAAACCAAGATGAAACCAATCTGGGAGTTGAAGATGTGCAAACTGATCTAAAAAGAAGCATGCTGGAGCTGGCAAGCTGGGTGGATGAAGGAAATGAAAATCCTGCAAGCGGTATCTTGACAACTATGAAACAAATTATTTTTCCTTGTTAGGCCCTTAATAAACTGGGGCAGGGGAAAGCACATGCAGATGTTAAATTTTGCATTAAACCCCCAAAACCACAATGAGAGGGAACACAGTATGTAAATTTCTCGTATTACATCATGACTTGTCTCCGAATACTTGGCATTATTTAAAACAACTTTGATGAATTGGATGAACTTTCATCCTAATGAAGAACATTTGATTGTATTAAGTGCAGACTTCAAACTGGTGTTTATCTTGAAGAAATATTTGTGAGTATTACATGTGTATCTAAACAATCTAAAATGACCATTTTTAGTGTATTGTATGTTGATATGCAAATTTCTGTTAGCTCACTGAGTGTATTTACTGTTTTCCAAATCGTGCTCAATGCTTCAGTTTGTCTTAGCAGAAAGAAGTGTTTGGTTTATGGACTTTGTTTTTCTTCCTGCTCTTTCATCATGCACATGTAGGTTTGGAATGAGGCTGTATGGGCTTCCCCTTAAAGGATGCTCTTAAAGTGTTGTTAGCCTAACCATTTGTGATACTGGATGGCAAGTCATTTACCCCAAGTAATGTCCCTTGGGGGCAGTCCCTACTATAGCCTTGTCTCCTCTCTGTAGTTTGCAGTGGAAAGACAGGATTACTTTTTTGGGAGAAGAGGGTTTTGTGGTTGTCTGAGATACAACACTACCTGTAATGCAGTTGGTTATTACAGCCTTTTTCATATAAATGCCACTTTGGTTTAAGTAGACTGTGTTTTATCTAAGCCAGTCGTCAATGTTATTACATAATGAAGAGTACTTAATTAAACTGACTTATTAGATTGACATGCAAGGAATAGTAGTTGGGAAGGTGGACGTTATACATAACCCTGCTGCGTTTTTAGGAAATGGGACTTTGAGGAAAAGACCCTTAGCTAATTTGCGGTGCTGTCTGGGCAGATTGGACTCATGGGTTCCATAGATGCATTTATGTTAGTATCTAGTTTGGAATTCCTCTACTTTTGAACTGAATGTTCAACTGTCCCCACTCGCTGCACTTGGCTTCTCATTGTAGAGGGATCTCTGAGCAAATGAACTTAATTCTTTAGGGGCAAAACAAAAAAGAAAGCATGTTCCATGACACACCTTATCTGCTCCAACTACTATGAACTTGGGCTATGGGAGGAAGCAAGAGCTAGTCTGAGAGGTACGTGTACAGGCTCCATATATATGAGCTTGAGATTATTTTTAGATCTAGGACTTCTTGGGGCAATGCACTATCCATTGAGCTACTTGCATTGTTCTGATGGTGTCATTAAACCCTTCAAATATGGGGCTGCTGCTGAACTTACAGCAGTTAATGTGTCTAGGAAGCTTTTATCTTCTTTGAAGAATAAACAAGCGAAGACAACGTGAAGAGTTTGCCGCTGCTCGTGGACAGTAATAACCGCTCTTGTGAGATTTGAAGATAAGAGAAAAATCGGGACTGAACTGGAATGCGTGTACTGGCTGTTCGTCAGGCTTGTTTGTTTTTTGTGGGATGTTTCCATACAGTTAAGATTTTACAAAAAGTTAATCATCATAAACTGGAGTCTGGAGTAGTAATAGCTGGTTGCTTCCCTTTTTGCAGTGCAAGATAAGTTTTACTTTTTGCCTTAAAGGTACATTTGAGAGCGTTCCCATTTTTTTTCCTGGAAAATAACAATATCGGTCTGCAGGGGAAAATTGTGGGATATGCTGATGGATGTTAGCTTATGCTCAATATTATGTTTGAATTGCATTTTTTTGTTGAATTCCTCCAATCCTTCAGTAATCCTGCAATCCTGCAGTAACTGGGAAAGACTTTCCCTTCACGTGCATAACTTGGTTTGGCATATGCATCTCTTAGACCTGTTGAGGTGATGGTAGTGTTAATGGTAGTGGGCTGGGATTGCAGGCAAAGTGTGCTGTGCTTCTAGTGGTATTAAAATATAGTCTGTGTCTGTCTGGCACCTCACATTCATGAACTGAAGTGATATAAATGGTTCACTGGATGTGGAATGAGATAAACAAGAACTTCTCAAGTGCGGGTCTGTTTTGGTTTTCACTTTCTGGTGTTATGGGATGTGGTGGAGTCCCCGAGATCATCTAATACGTTTCGTAATGTCCCAAGAACTTAAGACACTTTTAATACCTTCTTTATCCACCATTTTTTTGTTGATCACTGATTTTTATTTCTCCTTCCCCTGTCTCCTTCACCCCATCTGTGGCAAATTGGGTATTTTGTTGCTTTTCATAGGATGCAGTTCAGGCTAACTGTAGCAAGAAGGTGTCCTACTGTGGATTTTGGTCTGTAAAGAGTATGTTCTGTGGCCAGTCTGGATTATCAGTGGTTGCCTACAGCTATGGAGAGGGTTGTACTTTAATTTAAATGGTCCATAGGTTCTTGTGTTGTTTTGTGTTTGCATTTTTGCCATTTAATGATGTTTTGCTGCCTTTAATAATTAGATAGCAAGGCTGCCCATCACTGAAGCTACTAAAAAAGAATTACCTTTGCAGAACATATTTTTAAAAACAGCGCATGTAATAAGATTTCAGGCTTACGTGCCATGGCAGCAATAGCACAAACTCTTCCTACAGAGACTTTAATATCACTGCAGGTTTTTTGGTATCATTCATATTTTTGATTTATTTGTAGTATTTGGATGTAAGAGTAATTGCTGCTTACAAAATCAATTAAGTAAAGCAAAGTTTGCAGATATTAAATAGCAGTGGAACATGGAAAAAAAAACTGGTGTTGGGAGTAGCAAAAGAAAGAAATGCAATAGTTCTGGGCTTGTACCACCCAAGTTGTGAGTGAAATAAACAGCCTTGTTTGGGAGTCGCAGCCTCCAAACCCTTGACAGAGCTGAAAGGAAGCGATGTGAGTTTGAACAGAGGGAAGGAAGAAATTGTTAGATGATACATCTACTGTCTTCTCTGAGGTTTAGTTTTTATTTTCTATTAACTTACTTTGAACTTTTTTCTATTTACTTATTATTTGTTTATTATTACTTTTTCTATGAACGTATTTTCTATTTACTTACTTCGAACTAACCTGACTGTTAATTTGGGTTTTTTTGTACTGATAGGCTACTCACCTATTTCTTTGGGCTTGGTTTTGTGACTTCTCTTTTGGAGTCAGACTTGAGCTTCTGGACTGAAGCTTGATCCTGAGGTGTATGGGATGTACAGCTTTTTGGAGGACTGTATCCCTCATCCTGGAAATGGTTTTGTTTGTATGTCCACCATATCTTGAGTTACCAGTGAGCTTGAATTTCTGGTGAGTATTGTTACTGTATTGCTGCTGCGCAAGAGGAATATTTGAGTTATATTCTTAAACTTCTGGAAAAAATACCAACCTGTATCAGATTGTTGGTAGTCCAAACATGAAAAAAATGACCTAATTCTCTGGATGAGAGGGGTTTGACAGCACGTTTGGATCACTGTGAAGAAGAGCAGCACTTTGACTGTTTATGTGCTGCTTGTGGGTTAAGTTTCAAGGGGTTTTGGAGGTGGAGGCTTGGTTTTATTTGGTAGTGTGGTGTGGGTTTTTTTTTTCTTAAAACCTTATAGCTGAGTGTTCTTAACTTATTTAAATTCCTATGGTAATCATGGTGAGGTCATTGTAAAATTCATTTGTTAGCCTTTCAGAGGAAGGACGTGCATGCTTATTGTAAATTACATGCATCAAATTGATTTGAAATTGGACCATTAGTTACATTGATTTAAAGTGCCAGAAAATTGATCTAAATTTCATAATTTAAGAACGGAACTAGTTTCTCTTACTTACAGGAGGATGATTTATTTAGAGACCAACTGGAGCATGAGTACTCGTATAATAAAGTAGATAATGGAGAGCTGGCAGTGCTGGGAAAGAAGTAAAAGGGCTTTCACAGTTTGTTCAGGGAGTAATTTCAGTGTAACCCATTGAAAATCAAACATACCTGTGTGTTTCTGGATGTCTTGCTAAAATGTGTCTCCACATACTGTCACATTCTTAACAATTGCATTCCTTTCCCTTTTTAGTATGCTTTGAAGCTCCAGCTAGCAAGCATTTGGGTTTTTATTTAAGACTTTATTAAATAGGCTTTTCCAGTTGTAATGAATGCAATGGTATGCTGGCCTGCTGTATTCAGAAGAAGAAGCTGATTAGGAAAATGCAGAAGTTTAATATACCGAAAAATTTTAAAAGGTGTCAAGATACTGAACTTACCTGGAGAGGCAACATTTAGGAGAAGTGTGCGAAGTCAAATTTAAACTTATGTTTCTAAACATTTCCAACTGGTGGTACCATTCGGGGTAAACTGGTAATCCTCTGGCTAGTTTTATGGAGCCAGCAAATCCATTAGGCCATGTTGAAATGAGCGCTGTTTGTGTTGTGAATCAAAGTTGGAATTGCACAAACTAAGAGCATGTATGTGTCATATACACATTATCTAGTGTATATGACACTGACAAATACTGTTAAGGTATAGAACATTTCAACCACTTGAGGCATAATCAATTAATAGTAAGAACAAAAATATATTAGTTAGTTCCTGTAAACTGTGACTTCCAATCCACAGAGGCCCCTTAAACTTTAAGAATTTCTTTGTTCAACTGAATTTGAATGCCTTTGTACTGAGCTTCTTCTTACTCGTCTTAGATTCTTAGTGGTGCAAAGATGGGGGGGCTCTTTATCAGGGAGTGGAGTGATAGGACGAGGGGTAATGGTTTTAAACTGAAGAGGAGAGATTTAGATTGGATATCAGGAAGAAATTCTTTCCTGTGATGGTGGTGAGACACTGGAAGAGGTTGCCCAGAGAAGCTGTGGCTGCCCCATCCGTGGAGGGGTGGGTTCAAGGCCAGGCTGGATGGGGCTTTGAGCAACCTGGTCTGGTGGGAGGTGTCCCTGCCCAGGGCAGGGGGTTG